>JAZBGY010002401.1:0-11065 GCA_037414755.1 Lydus trimaculatus
GATTGTAATAAATTTGCAATTTGTATCAATTCGAAATTATTATCATTTGTTAAAATTGATAATAAGAAACAATGTTTATTGATTAATTCCAATAATTTACCAACAAATAAATGTATAACAAATACAGCTTATCAATTAGATGATAAAACATTGATTGTAGGTGATCGTAATGGTAACATTATGATATTTTCTAATGATAACAATCAACCGAAATTTGTATTAAAGAAATCACATAATCATTTAGGTATAACAAAGATACTTAAATGTGATCATAATGAAATTGTAACAATCGGTCGTGATTCTATGATAAAAAATTACAAATTCTCTAATGATAATAATTGTAAATTAGAGAATATTTATTCTGATAAACTACCATTATCATGGTTGTGTAATTATTACAATAATGAACAATTAATTGTTGGTTTTACTAGTAATAAATTCGTATTGTTTGATTATAAAAATAAGCAAAATTTATTGGAAATTAATTGTGGTGGTGGTCATAGATCATGGGATTTCACCATCATCAACCATCAAAATCAATTAAATTTCATTTATGTTAAAAATAAAACAATAAATCTACTACAATCGAATTTAAACAATCTTAAAATCAATACTATCATCGATAATTATCATATTAATATCATTAATGTGGTGGTTTTGATAAAATTACGTAAATCCTGGTTGTTGATATCAGGTGGTGAAGATACCTGTCTATATTTACATTTATATTATAAAAACCAACTGTATTGTTTATATCAATTTAAAACACATTTATCTAATATTAAAACAATATGTAAATATGAATTAACAACAATTAACGGTGATAATTTACGAGAATTTTTGGTATTTAGCGGTGGTGGTCGTGGTCAGATTATCTGTTGGAAATTACAATTCTCCAAAGATTCCGCTAATCTTTCCTGTACAATACACGACTCTTATCATGATGATAATAATGATATACGTATTATGGATTTATTTATAATAAAATTAAATGATTGTTTATTATTATTTAGTGGTTGTAGTGATGGTTATATCAATATTTTTAAAATTTTATACAATTCGAATGATCATAAATATAAAATACAATTATTTAAACAATTATTTGATCAATTAAAATGTTTATTGAAGATTTCTATAATTCGAATTGGTGATATTTTATTATTATTGACATGTTCTACTGATGGTAGCATAAATTTTTGGAATATTTCCCAAATTCTCCATGATAATATTGATATAAAACCGTTTCGATCATTTAAATTACACCAATCCGGTATTAATTGTTTAGATTGTAATGTGGTAAATGATTGTTTAATTCTAGCAACTGGTGGTGATGATAATCAATTTGTTATAAATTATTTTCAATTAATTAACAATGATTGTATTGATTTGATTGAAATTGATCGTTTTATAAATTGTAATAATCATTGTGCCCAAATTACAGGTATTTATTTGTATGGTGATTATTGTTTAACAACATCAATTGATCAGAAATTAATTATCAATCATTTGTTTATCAATAATCACAATACAATTGTTTGTAATTTAGTTAATTGTTATTATTCTTCGATTTCTGATATCCAAGGTTTTCAATGTTTTGTTGATTTTTATCAAAAACAGGATGGTTTTAATGTGTTCTTGTATGGAAAAGGATTGGAATTTGTTAAATCTGTAAAAATATAGGAATTAATAAATAAAATATTGTTTTTTTTATGTAATTATTGTTTTAATCCTTTGTTTTGTTATATTTCTATATATAAAGGATTAACATTAAAAGTATCAAAAATTTTGTTTTATTTTTGTGAACTCTGATTGCTGGATCTACTGTCACGCATACTAGCTGAACGGCGACGTTTCAATTCTTCACGACGTGCTTTCGATTCCTTCTTACGTTGTGCCAATAATTTCGCATAATTATCAGCTTGTTCTTTACGTTTCAAACAACGTTTCTTCTTCAATGCTAAACGATGACGTTTCCTTTGCAATACAGTTGGTGTAATTAAACGTTGAATTTTCGGTGCCTTAAAACGTTGTTTTTTACCTTCTTTAACTGGTAATGGTCGTTTAACAACATATTGACGTACATCATCTTCTTTACTCAAATTGAATAATTTACGTATACGTGATGCACGTTTTGGTCCTAAACGACGTGGTATTGTTGTATCAGTTAAACCAGGTATTTCTTGTTCACCTTTACGTACAATTACCAATGCTAATACACTCAAATTACCATCAACAATACAACCACGTACTGATTTACGTTTACGTTCACCATCACGTCGTGGACGATAACATGAATGACCTTTTGATAATAACAAACGGACACGTCCATTTGTTAATACACCTTGTTTCATTGGAAAACCTTGTTTATCATTGCCACCAGATATTCTTAAAACATAACCTTTCCATTCATCACCTAATGGATCAGCTTCAACTTCTTGGCCCATACGTTTTTCATAAAATATACGGACTTTATGTTCATCAACTACTTCAAATAGTTTTTGGCATCCCGTTGCGGGATATGAAACGTTTAATTTCATTGTTTTTCCAAGTTAATTTACAAAATTTTCACACAGACACTAATACACGAGGCAACGTGCCATCAAGAAAAGGACCGGGACATGATGGCGGAAACGGAAACCAGCGAAATTAGCAAATTACAACTACCAACCCTGGGCTGTTTTAACAAAAAAATCACTAAATTACAAGTAACTAATTGTCGCTCCAATAACGGCGACCTCAAATTTCGATACTTTTTAACCAATACAAACCCCTATAAATCTAAATTAAACCACATATTTATTACAACAAATCAAGAAACAATCATTTTTAAACACTTCCGTGAATCTCATACACAATTAATAAAAATAGCTAAAAATGCGCCATTGCTTCGGTTTTTGGTGATTTTTTTGTTTCGACTGGTAGCATTGTCGAGTGACAGTTGCGTAATCAATAAAAATTGGGTTGAATAATTTGCAGATCGGAGTTAAAAAAATCGACTTATTCCACTGAAAAATGCAATCTTTGCGATTATTCCGTCAATTAATTACACAAGGTTTGTTAAAATCCTCGAATTTTCTATAAAATCTTACGTAACTAAGAACCTAACCTCAATTTGTTTCAATTGTTTTTTTTTCTGTATTTAGCCCCCCGACGAAATTATGGTGGTGGTCATCATGTACAAACAACATTGAATGATTTACCATCACCGAATGGTTCATGGCAACTCCATTATGATGCCAATCAACGTCGATATAATGGACAATTGATTGTTGGTGTTGTTTCATTAATTGGTACGATTCTTTTTGGTAAAGCTGCTGGTTATCTTGAATTTTATAGTGAACCACCAGAACGTCCAGCCGATATTGAATCATACAAATAAATTAAATGTATATTGTTTATTAGTAATCAAATAGTTTAATAAAATAATAACAAAAAATTTATTGAATTTTGCGTTTTTTTAATGTTGGTTTCACAAAAACTTGTTTCATACCACCAGCTTGTTGTGAATGGAATTTTAAATTTTGTGATGTTTCATTTGTCCATGGTGAATCGAATTGTGTTGTATCTTGATCAACTAAATGCGTATATTTCGTACGTCCTGATCGTCCAAAATTCTTCACTTGCATAACTTTCGGTAATATCGTTTTATCGAAATGATCCTCTAATGTGGCTTGTGAGAAATCACGTTTATAAACTTCATCATCTTTATCCAAATAGAAAGCACCACGATGATAATATTTCTGTAAAAATTTATATTTGCCTTTAACCGGTTTATTGGTGACAGTTTTTGGATTTAATCTCATTTCAATACGTCGTTCTTCTTCAGTCATATTACGTAAACGTTCAATTTCTAAACGTTCCCTTTCGATAGCTTCACGTTCTTCACGATCACGTTTAATACGTTTCAATTCACGTAATTTCCATGCCTCATATTCAAGTTCATCATTCTCATCATCTGTACATACATCAGTTATATGTGGTTCATTTGTTTCTTTAGCTTTAGCTTGTTCTTCTTTACGTATCGATTCTTCAACTAAACGTAATGTTTGTCGACGACGTTCTTCAGCATTCCGTTGTGCTTCCTGTTCTAATTGTCGTTGTTTTTGGGCTTCTTTCTCTTTTTCTATGATTGTAATACGATCACGTTTACGTACAAATATCGGTTTTAATCTAGGACCAGTTTCTTCTTCTGAATCTGTATATTCCTCTTCTGATGTTTCTATATCATCAGATGATTCAGATTTCTCTTCTTCTTTGATCATAAATTCTTCTTCTTGTTTGTTTAACATACGTTTCTTCATCTCTTCACGTCTACGTTCAATTTCTGTATCGCTTAATTCAGCTTCAGATTCATCATCATCATCCGGATCAGCTTCTAATGTATGTTTTTGTTCTTGTAAATGTACAGCTTCTCTATCTGAATCATCACTATCTTTATCCTGATCATCATCATCACTAGATTCTAATACTTCAGGTTCTAAAATATGTCGACGACGTTCTGGACGAATTTCCGTTTCAACTTCAGCAATTTTCAAACGTCTTAAACGTGGATCATTCAATGCATCATCATCATCATTTTGTAGATCATCATCATCATTACGTATTGTTGTATGTTCTGGACTTTGTGATTGTTGTTGTTGTTGATTGTATTGATTACGACGTTGTTCCAAAAAATCATCCTCATCACTATCACTCTCTGATTGTAGATCTTGTGCATAATCAGGTCGTTTACCAGATACGTAACGATGTACTTTGACTTTTTGCATGGAAATTTCACCTTTCTCATTACGGACAGGTACAGCACCTGCCGTACTTTGGATACCGTACGTTGACGGTGGATTCATTTTTATTTAAATTTTCAATAACAATTATATAAATAATGATTGTTAACAACTGACAGAATCGTAAAATAACATAACCTATAAAAATTTTAATATAACCAACCATTAAAATTGAAATACACTAGATCGTGATCAACAATTATATACAGATTGTTCCATTTAGAACTGTCACTTATTGTGAATAGTTTAATAAATCGTCCAGCCATTTAGAAGAAGAAATAGGAATCGTTGTTAGCATTCAGGATAGAGTTTCCAATATGTGTTAATTATGCAATCAATTGCTATATTATGCAATTCGATACAAAGGTTATTTGACGAAAAGTGTGTGTGACATTCTATGTCGTTATTAAAAACGCTAAGTAACACGGCCTTAATCTCTCAAGGATGCAACGGTATCAAATGTATTCGAAGTTCTATATGACAGGCACTTATACAATTTCCTCTGATGATTTATTGATTATTAATAATTTCAAAATTTTCCTTACTCACCCAGTTTTTTTAAAGAGAGCGGAGCAAGTTGACGGTCTTTACCTCTTATCTACCTATATACTTTTTTTTTAAACAGTCTTTATTACGCAGTCCTACGATTACAATACGACGATTGAGATTTTATGTTGCCATTGCATTTATACATCCAGCTCGCTGGACGTTTGTTTTTTTTTAATTTTATTGTTGGCCTTAGGACGAGTCTCCATCAGCCACTGACATTTATATCTAACTCTTGTCAGAAATACAGCTCGCTCGACCTTTGCTGGAAACATAAGCGCGAGCATCGATGGTGTAAACGGGGCTTAACGCTTATTTGAGATTGTGTCAGGGTTGCCAACCATTGATATAGTTATTGTTTGTGTGGGTGGTGTCGCCATAGGGACAACTTTGAGGTTATGTTGTGACAATACATGTCAAACTTTAAATAAAATTGTTAAAAATACACGTTTTTCTTTATCTAAAATTTAATAATTCTCTACAAGATGTCATTAAATATTTTAAAATTTTCTAGAAAGTACGTACTGTATATATTGTTTCAATGTGATAAATTCTATTTGATGATAATATAAAAGAACACGTTAACAAAAGAATAATTATGTATTTTTATCGATTAATTGATTTTATATGTAACTTTTCTAGGTTTTATCAACAATATAATTGGACAACAAACAGTAATTTGTTACTGAAATACAGAAAATCAACAATTCGATATTTATCATCATCGTCATCATCAAATAATAAGAAACAATCTGGTAAGTATTTGAAGAATTACGGAAGGTTAGAACAAACTGATAACCTTTTTGATAATCGTTAATATATTTATAATAAATATAATGATAGACATGTACAGACAGTAGTTATGTTGTTTTTTTTTTCAATAAATTATGTTTGAATGAACGAACAACATGTCTTGTCGTCGTATGATTCTAATTGAATTGTCTGGAGTTGTTTTATTTTATATTAACGAATTATTCTTATATAAAGGTTATTTATTATTCAAAATATAATAACAAAGAAATTCTAAATTAATTCTATTTTAATTGTATCACAAAAAAATACAGATTGGACAGAATGGAGAACAGTACTTACAAGATTTGCACCAGTTGGTATTTGTTTAGTTGCTGTAATGCAATGGAGAACATATCGAAGACAAAGTAATGAACGTTTAGCTAAACAATGGGAAATTAATTGTTATTGTATGTTACCATTAAGAACAGTATCAAGATGTTGGGGTTGGTTAGCAGGTACTGTTTTTCTGTCCCTCTTCTTCACATATAATAAAAGTTGGGAACAAAAATAATCTTAATTTTAGTTTGTTTGATTTAGATAAACAATTACCGGAATTTTTACGTCCATATATTTATGGTTTATATATAAAAACGTTTAATGTTAATTTATCCGAAGCATTATATGAAGATTTGAAAGTTTATCAAAGTTTAGCTGATTTTTTTGCACGTCCATTAAAAGATGGTGTACGTAAAATTGATGAAAATAGTAAATTAGTATCACCTTGTGATGGTACAGTTTTACATTTTGGTACTGTACATACTAGTGGTGAAATTGAACAGGTAAAAGGTGTTACTTATTCACTTGAGAATTTCCTTGGTGAAAATACTTGGAAAACAACAACTACGAATGATTATCGTACATCATTATTACATAAACCACATAAAAACAACACTTTGTATCAATGTGTTTTATATTTAGCACCTGGTGATTATCACAGGTAAATGTTTATTAGATTTAAAATTGTAATTTTACTATTATTATTATTATTATTGTTTGATAGATTCCATTCACCTGCTGAATGGAAACCGACACACCGTCGCCACTTTAACGGTGAATTATTATCAGTAAGTCCACGGATAGCACAATGGTTACCTGGATTGTTTTGTTTAAATGAACGTGTTGTCTATTTAGGTAGTTGGGAGTATGGTTTCTTTTCGTATACAGCAGTAGGTGAGATTTTATTTGATTTCAAATAATTAAAGATTTTATAACTAAAAATTAAATATCTAGGAGCAACAAATGTCGGTACAGTTAAAGTCTATATTGATAAAACTCTACAAACGAATCATCCAAAATTACCGTTAAAACAACATCGTTATCATAAAGATGATGTATTTCTTGGTAATAATATTCATTTGAAAAAAGGTGATTTATTTGGTGAATTTCGTATGGGTTCAACAATTGTTTTGATATTTGAAGCACCAATAAATTTCCATTTTTCTATACAACCAGGTGATCAAATTAAAATGGGTCAATGTTTAGGTAATATAGGTCAACCGAAATTTGTTGATCAATTAACAACAACAACACAATCAATACAACAAGTCAATCATACAAAACAACAACAAAGTATTATATTATAAAATTTGGAAAATATAAGAATCAATTTTTTTTATTGTTATTATCAAAAATTGTGATATTTAAAAGTAATACACGCTTTTAATAAAAGTAATTATAGTTTTTAATGAGGTTGTTTCTCTTTTATTGATAAATAAATTTTTTTTTTTTTAATAAACAGTGAGGATCAAGGTTTACTAGATAATGATGATGATAAGAGAAGGAGAAATGATAAGAATTCAATGTTCATTCATTCATTGATGATGAAGCAGTTTAGATGGTTTGTTTATTTGATTTTCGATCCGTTTATCTATATTTGTATACCTTAGGTCAGGGGTCCCCAATCATTTTTTAATTTTGCCAAGGTGGTGGGTACCATTTACACTTTTTCTAGCAACATTATAGTTGGTTTGAATTAAAAAAACTCAGATTGGGAAGGACAACAAACAGCAACGGACTTAAGAAAAATAGTCTGTGGACGCTATATTTGGGATCTCTGGTTTAGAAAGTTAAAAAAACATAAGAGGAGTTCATTTAATCAGTTGTTTTTTTTTTGTATTGTATCAGAGGAACAGCGGCGGCCCTATTCCTTTATCAGGGTAGAACGATTTGTTTTTGCCGACCAACCGACCCTTCTCACCCAGCGCCTAGAGCGACCTCTCAACTCGCTCTACTCCAGAATCGGCCCCGCAGAGGAATAAGGTATATTAAACAGGGATGGTGGAAGTATTGTAAATGTCGTGAACATACTAAATACCATATCACATCATTAATCTCAAAATGTTATATATTTAAGGCACTTTAAAGAATTTATAAATATATAAATATACAGGTGGTGTTTTTATCGTGATTTAACACTGCTATGTGGAAGAAAAGTTGCATGTTTATCGTTAGCGAATTCTACAGGTAAAATCAAAAAATGCTAGTGGAACTTCTTTATGGAGATCATACAAGCATTGATTTTGTGGTAGCGAATTTTCAGGGCCACCATTAATTTTATTTTTTTGAATACGGACCTGTATTTTTTCTGGATTTTTAAAAGCATTTGCTATCCTCTTTTCAATTATATGAAACTTAGTTTAAAGTTTAAACTACGTTCAAAATAACAAATGCAGGTCCGTATTTCAAAAAAAAAAAATTAAGTTATTAGTCGCCCTGAAGAGATGAAATGTATCAAAAATTTGCTCCCACAAAACTGAATCATGCATGATTTTTAATAAAGAAGTTCATCAGCATTTTTGTTCTAAATGTCCATAAATGAAGCTGCTACAACAGAAAGTTGCAACTTTTTGGTTTTCCCTGTATAATTCGTAAACGATAAGTGATATTACGGTTGCAATGTTAAACCACGATAAAAAAAAACCCACCTGTAGGTGTATCTTGATGAAACTTATTATAAATGAATCGTGTGTATAAATAAATAAATAAACATTAAGCTTTTGTACATAAAAATAAAAAAAAATAGAAAACCTCAAATCTAGACATAAAAATCTGCACATTTGTTTGTTTTTTTTTATAATTTATCAGCAACAATAGTAATTGTTAATTTACGTTCAGGCCATGAAAATGTTTTTGGTAATGATAATTGTTCTGGATTTGCTAATATTTGAAACATTAATGACATCTCTTGAGCTAAATCATCAACAATTAATATTTGTAACCATGTACCTTGTGCAACATATGGATATTCATTATTAACTAATGTACCAGTTACTGTATTTGCAACTAATGTTATTGCTGTATCATCTAATACTGATTTAAATGTAAAATGTCTACCATGTTTAACACGTCCACGTATTGCTAATGGTAATAAACTACCAGCTTCTAAATTAAATATTAAATGTACACTATCTAATTTTTTTACTGTTAATAATAATTCATTTGATTCTAATATATTTGCATTATCTAATTTTAAATTTGTTGTTGAGGTTGTTATTGTTGTTGTTGTATTATCATTAATTTTTCGATTTTGATCATATTCCGTTGTCCACGAACATCGAGTAGCACTAACACCACTCAAATTTGAACCATCCAATTCAAAACCACGCTCGACTTGTTCATGTGCATTCAAATCTAATTCGAAGATGCTTTCACCACGTCTCATATCGGTTATATGCCATGCACCACCAGCTCTATAATTTCAATCGAATTATTTACTTTAAAATAAAGATAAAATAATAAAAAATATTACGATGGTATTTTACTGATCATATCTAGAATACCAGCACCATTCCATTGTTGTGCTGCTTTCAATTCTTCAGTACAAACACCAACAATTTGTATAAAATCAACATTACCAAATGGTGTATGTGTTGATTTTAATTGTATATCATTTGTCATTAACATATGTTTGATACGTGATTCACTATTATCTAATGCACAATGCCATGATACATGATCACCAGCACATAATGTATTACCAGATTGAAATACATATTTTGATAATGATTGCATTAATGTTGCTGGCCATGTTGGTGGTGCTGTTTCATCTGGTTCACGTTTTAAACGAAATGTTAATTCAAAACCAAAACCAGATATATTATCTTGTCCATCATCATCATCTATTGTTATATCATGTACACGTCCATCACCATGTAAATCAGATAAACCAAAACTAATATAATGCCAATGTGGTGGTATATTCTCATGTGGTATACCAGGATTTGCATACATTGATATATAATCTAATGGATCTGGTCCACCCAACCTAAAATAATAAATAAATATAGTAGTACAGGAAGTATTAATTATTCTAAAAATAGATTAAGGGTGTAGACTGGAAAAATTCATACCAATATTTTATAAGGGCTGTAACTTGTAATGGATTCACTTGATCTGGATAGATTTTCCTGCATAAACTATACAAAGAATCTAATCCAGCCGGTGTGGGCGGAAGAATGTTCATTGGGGGTCCATGGGGTAATGCGGCAGCAGCAGCAGCAGCAGCTTCATCCATTTTTGTTTACTTCCCTGTACTTAAAACAAATACCAATAATAATAATAATATACAATTAATAAATTTAAATAATTACCTTACAAGTATTCTCTAAAAAACGAACAATATAAACATTTTTTGTTCCCTTTTTTGTTGTTTTTCTTTTCTAATTATAAACTCCAACACCATAAATAATTTTAGGAATGTGTAAAGTAGGCAACCCGCCAAACAAAACAAGTCTGTCATGTCTGTCACAATAGAGCATCTGACAACATAGAAACTTCACTCATAAACAGTACTGACATAAAGAACAGCGACATTAGAATTATAACTTTTTTACCAATTTTTTCTAAAAATATCAGTAAATTAACTTGAAAAAAGGTCCTACAAATGAAAAAAACGTAAAAATTATTAATAATATAAACAATTAATTTAGCAATAACAACTAGTTGAA
>JAZBGY010002402.1:0-11062 GCA_037414755.1 Lydus trimaculatus
ATTATTAATTTTTCAAAAAAAAAAAAAAACAATCACGTTATCAACAGACAAGTTATATTGAGGATTATCAGTGAAAAAACTGCAATAATAACTTATTATCATTTGGAAAGTAGATGACAGTAATTAAGTAGATTGATAACAAAAATTCTTAGCCATTATGATTCAATGAAATCATTAAATATTCATTAATGTTTCAATCATGGTCAATGTCGTCAGTACTAATAAACACCTGAATTTAGCAGAAGACACAGTAAAGACAATAATAAAAGTAGAAAATTCTTAAATATTTAATTCTAAAATTACAAGTGTGGGTTGATTGGCTTTTTTGGTACGAAGGGCGACCTTCTACCTATTTTTAACTTATAATAAGTACTTACATACCTTACGATTTTAGTCGTTAAATTATTCAATATTACACCTGTACAAGTTCCCTACTATAACAATATAACCGAACACACTGAAGTACCATTTGGTCTGATAAGTTTTTATCTAAATTTATCTATTAACAGTACGTCATTTTGTTATAAACAAATTATCAATGAATATTGTTGAGGAGAAAGTTTCCTCAATAATCGACTAGATTTGTACTAATTTGCTATTTAACAAATGATTCATTTTGTATATAAACAATTTACCCTCGTTTTTATTGTTTAAATAATCGATCATTTTCAATGGAACAATAATAACCGCAACGTTATTAATAAACTTTTGTGTGTGGTTAACCTCTAGCACAAAGTTGAAGGTTTTTTGTCTATAAAATTTAAATAATTCAAATCCTCGTTTTAACCCTGTTTGAAGAGTAAAACTAGAACAAGAGAAATAATGAAGGAATTCCAAAAAAAAACCTCGATTTTATTACATAGTTGTTGATGATTTCGTCTTTAATGTCGATATCAAGGCTGTTGCGTTGCTGGTATTGTTGGTACTTGAATCATTACCATAGAATGACTCAAATTTGTACATTTTTTCAGTGATGAATAACAAGAATTTTTCGAAAATATTTTAAGAACATTAGGATTTATAAGACATAGATTACACGATTGTTTAAAATTGATAAATTATGAAATATTGTCGATTGGATTTTCAATGTGATCAAAGTAATATTTCTGTAATTTTCGTTTTTGTTTTATTTATGATAAGGTTACAGTATATTCACATTGGTAACAATAATGCAAATAATACAAGGTTACAACAAGACAGTTGGACTTTTATCTATATGGCACTTTTATGCTATTATTGGCATACTTTTATTGACAACAATAAATTGTAACCTTATTCAGTTCATATTTTTAAGAAGATTCTGTAAAAGCCGCAATCTCGGCTTCTCTACGAATTCCACTACTTTACTGTTCAACACTGTTGTGTTGTGGAATAATTATGATTAACAGTGTGTTTTATTCAAATACCGGATATAGATAGGTAAACCACTGTAACTTCCTGTATCCGAATTGGTTGATGTGAGTGAGAAGATACCCATAATAGAAATAATAAGCAAAAAAATTATAATAAATGTGT
Source organism: Lydus trimaculatus (assembly GCA_037414755.1). Taxonomy (NCBI): domain Eukaryota; kingdom Metazoa; phylum Arthropoda; class Insecta; order Coleoptera; family Meloidae; genus Lydus; species Lydus trimaculatus. Next base: position 1,516 of record JAZBGY010002402.1, read on the forward strand.
GAAATTTTCTAATTCTCACATTGTGAAACAATTACACATGGTAGGGGGTGTTGTTTTAAAATGGGACACCCAATATAACACGTGTGAATCTTTATATTCCTCCTCTATAACGATGTATAGTTCGTACGACAACTTGAACAACTGACTGTTGATTTTTGACTTTTTGTAAAAGTAAACAGGTGTTTTTGAATGATCATTTTGGTTGGCAAATTTTTTGTTATCGATGCCCGTCCCACTAAAGCTGTGTCATGGTTGTGAATGTGCAGATGTTTTTCTAGGTCATGTCGAAAGGTCGTTTGGCCCGAAAATGCCTGTTTCGAGAATGTTTCTATACAATGATTTACGATTAAAGTCAATTTATCAAATCATCTTACCCACTATGTACGTGTAATACAATGAATAATTGATGTTTTTAAATCATATTTACATTCAACAAAAGAGAGTTTTGAGTCATAGTAGATGAAATTGAAGTAATTGTTTTGTAAATATAAAATTATTAAATTGGAATTTATGCTTAGAAATCAAATATTGTTTCATTCCCTACGTTCAGTTATTTAATTAAGCAATTTTGTTTGTCAACATGCAAATTAATTATTATTTCTATTGATTATGGCAAGTGAACGAGAAATACGGATTTGTCCGCAATTCTTGCAAAAATCCCCCAAAGTATTGGCCGTTTATTAAAAGTGAACATTGAAACTATACAGTGTATATGTAGTTTCTATTTTCGACAGTTTGAATGTTGTTTTGTACAACAAGATTGGCAAGATTCTCTTTATACCATCGTATTCGTTTTAAGATCAATGTACTACTTACGAAAATCGAGAAGAAAGCTTCAAGCAATCAAATCTGTCTGAATAATAATTAAGAAGAAGCAGAAGAACCGGCCACACTATCCCACTTTATAACACAATAACAAAACAATTTACAGATTTATGTCAGTTGTGTCATTATGTTAAGGGTGACTTCACCCTTTTAAAATGTCACGCACGTGTAATTCAAAAATGTCACACACCACGAACAGATTTTTATTATTATTATTTTAAACAAAACACAAATGATATTCCCAACGAGAGGTATATACGATGAATAACGCGTCTTCAGAATGTCAAGCTGTTTGTAAAGTTTCCAGTAACCGAGTGTGGGTATAAGTCTATAGTCTCACTCCTGTTTTCGTTGGCGGTTATTGTTGTTGTTGTTGGTAGGTAGGTAGGTATACAGTGAAAGGTTGACTCTGTTGGTTGTTGTAACGAGAGAAAGATTGACTAAAATTAATATGAAAACGATGACATTTTGGGGAATCATTCGATTTTTATTGAACAACTTTTATAGCTTCAACAACCTAAATCCGATGTTTCTATACATGTATGTTCACATACAGAGGGGGGTATTATGGTAGAAGAATAAAATGGGGCGACTATACAATTATCTCCCAGTCAATCGTATAGCCATGATCGTGAATTCTTTCAAGATCAAATGTCGACGTACTAGTAACAACAAAAAGTCCTCCAAGACCAAGACAATAGGAACAAGACTATCATCAATAAACAACCTACACAATCCAGTTATATAAACGATCACTGATATGGTAACATGATTTTCAAAACTATCATCATTTTTTTTTATTGTTTAAACAAAATAATTGGTAATTCGTTGGATGTAACCATTATTGTTTCCTGTATTAAAGTTCTCAACATTATTAAGGTGGAATAAACTTTCAAGGAAGTAAATTTAGGTGTGTGTGAATGTTGACAAGAAAACAAACGGAAACAAAACGTTGATGGCCAGATTTATGGTTAAATATTAAATCAAAAAAACAACAACAACAAAGCAGTGTATTGTAATTGTTAAAAGCAATCTTTCGTTATACAAGAACTATTTGGACAAAACAAATATTTATTACGTGTTTTAATCAAATGAATCAATACTGATGTTAACACCATGGGTCAGAGAATCACATTAAACATTTATTGTGGAAAGTATTAATTCCGATTAGACTGATATTATTTAACGACAATAGTAAATTGCAATCAATAGAAGTAATGATGTAATAATTGGGTTGAATCTCTTAATAGGTCAATTAACTTTCAATTTATAGAAAAAAAACGTACTACAAATACATAAGAAACAAGAATTCAATAACCTAATGATAGGCTAATTACCTCTTAATCGACTTTTTATTCAAACTTGTAGATACTTTCAATTGTTGAAAGTTTGACCAATTTGAGTAAAAGTATTAACAAATTTATGAGGTCATGGGAAGAACAATAGGAATATTAAATTTTGATTCTATCCTGCATTTGTTGATATTCCAAGAATTATTGGAACAACCATTATACCACTAATAGAGAGGGTAGTTGGCACTTTTCGTAATTTTTCTAATAGTAAAAAATTGATTTTATGCAAATAATTTCCTGAAAAAGCAATCACAAATATGACTCATACTGCTGAAGAAAATTCCTGCAATTCTACAACAATTTCCCTCCATATAGTTGTAATTAATTAATTTTAGTAATATTTGACACTTTTATCAATCAACTAATTTAATAATAAGTTACCTGTTATGATTTCCACGTATACATTTAAAGTAAAGTGTTGTTGACGTCATTTGTATTAATTGGGCGACGCGTAGCGACGACTAGCGTCCAATGTCAATGGGTTCGCATGTTAGGCGCGTCGATTCAGTCTCAGTACCACACATGGTATTGTATAGTTAAACTGTTGTTGTTTTTATTCAATATTAGCAATAATACGACACGCTATATCAAAATTAATAGGTTTTTCCTGTTGTAGAATTCAAACAAATCAAATTTCAGGAAATTGACAGTAAGTTCCTTGATTTCAGCAAATTTACTCTGTTTGCACTATCAATCTTGATTAACAATTATTAATTAATCGTCATTTATCAATAAAGTTACCACCTAAGTTGTATTGTTTGTTTCTTAATTTGTTTACATTAACAAAACTCAAACAACAGGATGTTTCCCTAGATGTTATCAATTATTAAATGATGGTAACACGACCTGATAGTTTCTATAAAACACCACCAACATCACGTGGTAATAGTCCATCAAGAATTTCAAATAAAATCCCATCAATACAACATAATGGACGTAATCGTAGTGGTTTATCACAAAAACAACAAAAAATTGGTAATAGTCCAGATAGGAGACGCAGAACAACACCGGAACAACGTCCACTTGTTAGATCTAGAGGAAATAGTCCTGGGAAGAAATACGATGTACCTCGATCCAGTGGTAGTGAGTAAGTAATCTTTTTGTTGATTGTATTGTTATTTTGGCAGGTTATTGCCCTTAAAGATGTATAGCCTATCACTATCAGTGTTTATTGATTGATTTTTACACCTTCCTTAAAAGTTCCTTATATTTGCGTCAGTCGTTTGAATTGGGGTTAACTACATCGGCGATATAGATAAGGCTATTAAAATCCCCGTCTCTCCCTCTAGCACACAGTATTGTTGTTCGTAATTTAATTCGATCACCGTGGTTTGCTGTTGTATAATTGGCAACACGTTTGTTCAGCAAGCTGTAGTTACGGGTTCGAATCCCGACGATCGACTTTAACTTTTCTAATTGTCACAATGAAGGACAAATTGGTTTTTCAGTATAATTATACGTATGGGTGATGTTTGTATAATTGTTTTTATTGTTTTGAAGCTATTTAATGGAATAAATGGATTTTTTCCACAAAACCACCCTCGCCCTATAATTATTTTCCTATTTAATAAAACAAGACTTTTATTAAAATTGTCAATTTTACTTCGATATCGATTGTTCTTATCTTTATATTTTATTACTAACAAATTTTCCCTAATTTTATATTTGTTGACAAAAGTTGTTAAAGCATTTGTTAATACACAAAATTTTAACAGAAAGCCTTTTAAAAATATTAAATTTGAATCGATTGAATTTGCTATTGAACTACATTTACATTTACATGATTGCCATATTTAAGCAACAATCTCTTTGATGTTTATTCCTATTAAATAAACAATTACCATTATTTTTACCTATGTCATATTGATTGCGTACACACAAGTTTTATACGATTATGTTCAACCTTGGTATGATTTAGAAACTGTGTATGCAATATTTCAATTGAATTTCAATGTAAAAACTGTAAAGGTCGACCCCTTTAAAATGTTTCGTATTTTTCTCGAATATAAAGGCCAGGATATTGACATTAAAAATTCCACAGAGCCTAGTGTTATTTTTACGTTCGTTTTTTTTTCATAATCTTGACCCTCTACTATTAACAAAAATAAACCATCAAATTTCCTATAATCAATTGTTGGCGGTTTTTGCCCTTCAACGATGTCTACTTATCAATTTTATACAATAAAGGGTTTTATATTAAGGAGGAAATTGGGGGGTACATTCTAATTTGACATTCATTAGAATACAGAATAATAAACAATTTCGATAATAACAACATTTAAGTGAGCTTTTATATCCGTTAAATAGATATTTGGTTAGAATAAATGACGTCAATATCAAAATTAATTATTCATTTTGATAATCGATTATTATCAAAAATATAATCTTGATAAACACCATATTATGACAAGAATTGATGGAAATTCTAGAATTCAAAAAGAGATCGCTTATATTCTTCAGTAGCTTCTACCTGGATGTTTATCTTCAATTTTGTGTGTTTCTTCAGCATAGTTATATTGCGATAAAGATAGAGATCGAAATTGAAATTTCAACAGAACTCACAAAGTTTACCACAAATTACGTTATGTTAATTACAAATAACAATTAATCGAAATTAAAGTGACCGTATCATTATAGTAAAGACAATCAACAATTATATTAATAAAGTTATTGATTTGTGATTGAATTAATGGGGGGAAAAATTTGTGTCATTATCACCAAAATAGCGATTATATTACAAATAAAAACAAATATTTCCACTTTTAGGGTTGGTAGTATCGAACGTTTAGACAGTGATAATAATCTCCAAAGGATAATTACAAGTTATAATCAAGATGAAGATAATATAAATGTTGTTGTTCGGTAAGTTCGTTTCCGTAACATTTGTTGTTGTTATTGTTGTTATAGTTTAGTAAAACAATTGCATTTTCCTAATGTAATACTAATGTTGCTTCAATACAACACTTATTGTGTCTAACAAAAAAAAAATGACACGCTATTATCTACAAATCACCGAACTAATCGTTATTTTTTCTTCCATATAAATAGTGTACGTCCACTTAGTCGTAAAGAAGCGAAATCTGGTGATAAATCAGTGATTCAATTCCCTGGTAATGGACAAATTTTGGTAAATCATTTCAAATTGTGATTAATTTTAATAAAAATTTATTTGATTATATTTGTTTTATGAAAGATTGATGGTATACCGGGTGGACCAAGTGGTGGTCAAAAACCGAAACTTTTCTCCTATAATGTTGTATTTGAAGCGGCTGCTACACAAGAAGATGTCTTACAATTTTCCGGTATGAAACGTTTAATTGAGATGGCAGTTGAAGGTTTTCGGTGTACATGTTTCTGTTATGGACAGACTGGTAGTGGCAAGACGCATACATTAACAGGACCACCTGGTTTGGTGTGTGATTTGTTATTGAAAAATTATCATATTTTTATGTATTGATTTTTCATATTATTACAGTTTGGAGTTCGACCAGCACCTTATAGTGACAAACATGGATTAGTGTTTAGATCGTTTTTATATTTATTTCAATTAATCCAACAAAAACCCGATGTACATTTTATATTGAAAGCCAGTTACTTGGAAATCTATAATGAAAAAGTAAGTTGTATTTTTATTACAATCATTTATTATCGTACTGATAACTAGATATAATTGACACATAACGTGTCGATTGATAATATTGAAAAAATGATTTGGATTTTTTCTAAATTGTTTGAAACTGAATCATTGATAAAAAGTGGGTTGAATTGTGGTGGATGCGCCGGGAAACAAACTACATTATTTTGTGTTTTTTTTTATCAATTAAATTCCAATTTATTTAAAGTGATTGGTTTGAATGCAATCATTACATCGATTTGCGTTATTTTCTAATTCATTTGATTTATATTTATGTTTTATTTAATTATATAGGTTATCGGCAACAGATAAAGTAATTAAAAAACAAAAGATTGTGTCAGCATCGGTGGTTCAGTGGTAGAATGCTCGCCTGCCACGCGGGCGGCCCGGGTTCGATTCCCGGCCGATGCAGCTTTTATTTTTCTTGCCATAATAACAACAATAAGAGCAGCCTTTCACTTTATTTGATGAATTTATAATAAAAATCCGCAGCGAGTTTATCGATTGATTATAAAATGATAAGCATCGGTGGTTCAGTGGTAGAATGCTCGCCTGCCACGCGGGCGGCCCGGGTTCGATTCCCGGCCGATGCATCTTTTATTTTTCTTGTGATAATAACGACAATAATGGAAACCTTTCACTTTATTTTATGGATTTAAAACAAAAATCCGCACCGTGGTCATCGACTGATTATAAACTGATAAGCATCGGTGGTTCAGTGGTAGAATGCTCGCCTGCCACGCGGGCGGCCCGGGTTCGATTCCCGGCCGATGCAACTTTTATTTTTCTTACCATAATAACAACAATCAGAAAACCCTTTCACTTTATTTGATGAATTTGTAATAAAATCCGCATCGTGTTTATCGATTGATTATAAAACGATAAGCATCGGTGGTTCAGTGGTAGAATGCTCGCCTGCCACGCGGGCGGCCCGGGTTCGATTCCCGGCCGATGCATCTTTTATTTTTTTTGCCATAATAACAACAATCAGAAAACCCTTTCACTTTATTTGATGAATTTGTAACAAAATCCGCACCGTGTTTATCGATTGATTATAAAATGATAAGCATCGGTGGTTCAGTGGTAGAATGCTCGCCTGCCACGCGGGCGGCCCGGGTTCGATTCCCGGCCGATGCAGTTTCTATTTTTCTTGCAATTCTAATCGCAATAATGGAAACCTTTCACTTTATTTGATGAATTTGTAATAAAATCCGCAGCGAATTTATCGATTGATTATAAAATGATAAGCATCGGTGGTTCAGTGGTAGAATGCTCGCCTGCCACGCGGGCGGCCCGGGTTCGATTCCCGGCCGATGCATTTTTCCAAAAAAAGAAAAAATTAATTTTATATCATTTTCTTCAACAGGTTATAGATCTATTAAATCCCGGTAGTGCACGTAAACCATTAGCTGTACGTTGGAGTAAAAAAGCACGTGGTTTTTTTGTTGAAAATCTCTTTACTGTTGACTGTGAAGAATTAGATGATTTAATAGCTGTATTAGAAGAAGGTTTACGAAATCGTTCTGTTGGCAAACATAATATGAATGATTTTTCAAGTCGTAGTCATACAATTCTGACCGTTTATATAACATCCGAACAACCAGCCGAAAATGGTGTATTTCTATCGCGTTCCGGTAAAATAAATTTCGTTGATTTAGCTGGTAGTGAAATGACAAAGAAGACACAGAGTGAAGGGAAGACTTTAGAAGAAGCGAACAATATCAATAAGAGTCTAATGGTGTTGGGTGAGTTATTAAACATTAACTATTCGTTTAATTAGTAATTAGAGATATATTGGAGAGCTACAACGTACACGAATTATGGAGAATTTCATGGACATCTGTTTGAACCCTATTATTATTTAGATAGGAAAAAAAATCATTGAGTTTAGTGGAATCTGAATTATTAACAACCGACCTTTTCATCAATCCTTAAGTCAATATCCAATAATCCGATTGATTATTAACTAATTTCGAAGAGTTTACTGGCAATTTGCGGTCACGATACCTCACATCAGTATCCTATTCCATTTAAAACATTATGGTTATAAAACCGAATCATTTGTAATTATAATTTATATTGAATTTGTTTATTAAAAATTTTATCTACCTTTACAGGTTATTGTATCTCATCTTTGAGTGATACGAAACGAAAAAACTCCCATATTCCATATAGAGATTCAAAATTAACGAAACTCTTGGCTGATTCTTTAGCCGGCAATGGAGTAACATTAATGGTAATTATTAACAATTTCTTAAATAAATTTTAAAAATTTTCTATTGTTTTTAGATTGCTTGTATATCACCAGCACGTTCAAATCTTTGTGAAACATTAAACACCCTCAGATATGCAGCTAGAGCCAAAAAGATCCGTACAAAACCAATAGTTTTAATGGTAAAAAAAAATAAACGAAACAACATAATTTTCAAAATTACAATCACTATTTGTTTATAATTAGGATCCACGTGAAGCATTAATTTTAAGTTTAAAACGTGAAATTAGTGTGCTACAAAGTGAAAATGAACATCTACGTTCAGCATTACATATGTATTCATCATCATCAACAGCAACGGCAGATTTAGCAACAGGTAGGTGCAACACAATATGATCAGGGCCGCCAAGAGTGAGGCTGGGTCCCGGTACAATTCTTTCAGGGACCCCAAAAATGACGGTATAATCACAACGACGTCGGGGATCATTCCGGGCCTCAGATTATCCGGGGCCCTGGTAATTTGTACCGGCTGTACCAACCTCTTGTCGGGTCTGTGTATGATTAGAGAAAATTGTGATTTAATCATTTGTTTCTTTTGTATATACATATAGAAAGGCGTGCTTTAGTGACACCACCTCATGTTGATTTTGAAAGGTTAGCCGAACTTGAGGGACCACAATTAACTGAATTAGTCCGTTTATATATCAAAGAGAATGAGGCATTAAGACGTGAAAATTTCGAATTGTTTTCATCTAGAGAGATTTTACAAAGAGATCATGAATTGGTTTGTCGTGAAAATGAACGATTATTAAAGAAATTAGAAGAAGTCAATTCGTACGTTTACCATCAATCATTTATAATGAATTTACATGATGAATTGCAGTGTTTGTTGTAGATCACCATTAATGCCAGCTAGACCTGCATTTTCAGCTGAAGTTTTAAATAATATCGAATGTGAACAAGAGAATAAATCACCACAACAAAACGATTCGGCTAGATCTTCCACACAAATACCAGAAGCTATACAGAAAGAATTGGATAAAAGGCAGATTAAAACTGGGTATGATATTACTTTGTTGTGTCTCCTAGATTTTTGGCTAATTAGATTTGTTTAGAATCCAAGGACCACCAAGAGGACATCGTCGTAATCATTCATTGGAAGAAAAGCGAAACAATACGAAAGTTGTACGGGTTAAAAGTTCAGATTCAGACGGTGTACCTGGACGATTAAATCCCGGGTAATTTTCCTGCATATTATATATAAATAGAGAACAATCAGTAGTTGTACATGTTTAGACATATGTTCAATTTTTGTTAATTTTGTATTGTAATCCAGCAAGAACGTGTCAATTGATGGTAGTAAAAATGAAACAACAACAGAACGACGATTTTCTGTAGCTCAACCGGAAAGTTCATTGAATAAATTGAAAAATACTACCGATATTTTTGGAAGTGTTGTTTCATTAGCAGATGAAGAAGATATAAACGACAGCTCATAATTATTTTAATATAGTCAATAATAGT
>JAZBGY010002403.1:0-11041 GCA_037414755.1 Lydus trimaculatus
GCTTTAGCCTTGATTTCAAATTCGTCGCCTATAGCGCCCTCTGAATCAGTCGGTACATAAGCTTCGGAATAATTTACATATGGAAGTGGGGGATCTATAGTTGTCTATGCTAGCGCTATTCGGTGTTTACACTATACTAGTCTTTTACCAGAGTTTTAGCGCCAATCAACCAGCGCCAGTAGTTGGCATAATGTCAACCCCGCTTTACTATGGGATTTGGGAATCTCTTTTTCATATCTTCTTCTACATTTGATCTACTTAACCTCAAAAATTTGCATGATTCTGATTCGAATTTAGCACCTTAGAAAACAACAGATAAAACGATACGATTTATCTGTTTGGTTGTTCGCCAAAATAATAATGACGACATAAAGTTTATATTACAACAATAACATTTTAATCACTTCCTAAACATACTCATTTATTTTGTTTTAGGTTAGGTGTTACTAATATTTTTAAATGTTAATTTTAATAAGAAATCTAAAAATGTCTCATATCGACAAGAATTTATTGAAAAGTAAATTCCATGGATCACTTATCGGTTCATTATTAGGTGATTGTTTAGGTGCACCATATGAAGGTGATAAAATATCAGCAGGTGATAAAATCGTAATTCAAAAATATTTCGACACATTCGAATCATCTGATTATAAAGGTATAAAGATTATACAACAATCATAAATAATAATTGATTTATTATTTATTATATAGGAGGACCTGTAAGACATTATACAGATGATACAGCAATGTTAAAATCAGTAGCAAAATGTTTAATTGATCAACCAGAATTTAATTGTAAATATTTAGCAAAATTATTCGTTAAAGAATATTATACAGAACCGGATCGTGGTTATGGTCAGAATGTTGTTGATGTATTTAAAAAATTGAGAAAATCGAAATTTGAAGATGTCTATAAACCAGCATCTGAACAATTCTCAGGAACTGGTTCGTATGGTAATGGTGGTGCTATGCGTATAGCACCAATAGCTCTATATTATTACAATAATTACGAAAATATGTTGGAAGTTGCTAAGAAATCAACAGAAATCACACATACACATCATCTAGGTGTACATGGAGCTTTATTACAATGCATATCAATCCATCAAGCTCTAAATCTGGATCCAACAAAACCACTAGATTGTCAACAATTTTGTAATGAATTAATCGATAAAATACAAACAATAGAAACGGAAAATGATGACGGGTAATTTATCAATTAATTAATTAAAGTAACAGAGCCGGATCTAGGGTGAGGCACTAGTTTCGAGCGTCAGATTTCTCTAGATCCGACTCTAAAAATCTAATTTCAATCTGTAATAATAAGCGACATTTATCCAAAGATTGGGGTTGAACGATACAAATCCTTATCAACTTAAACTGGAATTAGTTAGAGACTTTTTAATGAAAGAGAATGATGAACAATTAGAGGAAGATGTTTTGATACAATTAGGAAATTCGATCAGTGCCTATGATTCGGTTCCAACGGCTATCTATTGTTTTTTAAGAGCTATAAAAGATGACATCAAAACAGTACAAGTATATTGCACCATTTTCACTATTTATTGATGTTTTATCAATTATTTTATAATTATAGACTAATAATACATTTAGAAGGACAATACAGTATGCTATATCGTTTGGTGGTGATACTGATACTATAGCTTGTATGGCGGGCGCAATAGCTGGTGCTTATCTAGGTATTGATGGTATTAATCCTTCATTAATAAAACATTGTGAATATCAAGAAGAAATCACCAAATTAGCTAATAATCTCTATAATGCTGTTGTTAAATAAATTCTAATTTTTTTGGTACAACTATTTGTTTAAATAAAGCATGATTTAAATTATACAACAAGTAACCGGTTGTGATTTACATGCTCTTGGTGGTGTATGACCCTCATTCACTTCTTGTATAATTTTCGATAAATCATCATAATCAGGATATGCTAATGTGTTTAATTTAGAATGGACTAAATGTCCGTTGATTTTCACTTCAAATGATGCTCTACGTCCTTCATGACCATTCAATTGAATTTGTGGATGTTTCTCTGTTATATGTTGGGACAATTCGTGGAATTGTTGAGCATAACCACAAGTTCCACTAAAACATAAAATCATCTGTATTTATAAGCGATTTTTCTGTTTTTTTTCAATCAATTCAATACCAATACTCAACATCTACTTCTACTGGCATTATTTTTAAAGTTTTCGTAAGGTTAGGTTATGTTTGTTTTGGTTTGATATAACCTCAAACTACTATATTCAGTGTTATATATACAAGTCAATGTTTCTCGATTGTGCCAGTAGAGATGAAAATTGGTTCTTTGTAGATTAGTGCGCAGTCTCAGTTGTTTATCCAACTATTGCTATTGGCTACAACACCAATTTATAGACGTTCTAGAACTAGTAGAGATAGATATATACAAAATTACATTATGGGAACGATACAGTTGTCTCGCTTTAATGATAGAATTTGTGAACATTAACTTTAATAATAAGATATATGGGTAAAATGAAGAAATCGAAGAAAATTAAAACGATTTTCCATAAAAAATATGATTTCTCTACAAATAAATATCTTAATTTACCTAAAAATCTTTATAATACACCAAAATGGTCAATTGATATTTTACAAAAACATAAACAACAATTGAATCAAGTTAAATCATTATTGAATGGTTTTAATTTAGATGAATGGTCGCAGCATACGAAAAGTCGAGATATATCCAGTTATGTTATGAAATTTATCAAAAATAAATTCCAACCAGAACTTTTAACACAGGTTTTATCATTCATATAAAAAAAAAACACGATAATTATTTATAATTGTTTGTTTTATTTCTAGGCTTGGTGTAAGTTTTATGAATGTTTATGTACATATTCGATGATACCAAAGGAGGCTATCGTTAATGGTGAATTCAGTAGTGTACATCTATGTGAAGCACCTGGTGCTTTTGTTAGTTCACTCAATCATTATTTGGTTGCTAATTTGCCAGAATTATCAGTAAGTTTAGGGTATCGTGTTTAAAGGACGCCCGAATCTACATGACGAATAGTAAGAGAACCAGCAACGGTTTCATTTAAGTCATTTTATAACGCATGGTTTTAGACGGAGGACCTATGCAATAATTGAATCGTGTATAGATAAGGGTCTAGCACCTGAACCTCTCACTTGAAAGGTAAGGAAAATGGATAACCGTCATAGTAACACATCTGGAATTTTAACTGAAGCAATTGTACCATGTGTAGATCACACTTGTAAAAATCTAGACCTCAATTCTATTGCTAACATCCTTAAAAAAATTATTAAAATGTTCGATGTTCACAAAAAACGTTGTCACCAATCGAGTGGTGCGGAGTGAGAAGTAGGTATAGTAGAAACAGTCGAAAATTCGGCAACGCTGGGAAGAAGTAACTGTTCTCTCTCATATATAGAAAGAGACAAGTACAGCTTACTTTCTCTACTCTACATATGCTGGGAAGAACGCAGCGTTGCCGAACCTTTGACTATTTCTACTATACCTGCCTCTCACTCCGCACCCCTCGATTAGCGTCAATGTCATACAACGTTTTGAATGAAAATCGTACATTTTAATAATTTTTTTAAGGGTGTTAGCAGTGGAATTGGGAACTGGATTTTTGCACATGGTACACTTGCTTCAATAAAAATTCCAGACGTGTTACTATTACAGTTACCTATTTACCTTACCTGCCAGGTGAGAGGTATGTACCTTCTAGGTTCAAGTGCTAAAACTTTATCTATACACGATTCAATAATTATATAAGTCCTCCGTCTAAAACCCTGCGTTATAAAATGACTTAAATGAAACCGTTGCTGGCTTTTAGACTAGAATACTCGTAGATGTACATTAAGTTCCATACGATACTAATAATTGCTAGTCTAGGACCTTAAAGGGGATTTATTATCGTCCAGTTCAGCGGATTAAATTAAAATAGCAACTTAGGTGTACTAAACCATTCTGTAGGCTACTGAGACCCACTGAAGACAGGAAATCAGTAGGTGGGAATGGAACACGAGGATGCTGCACTGGAGATATTTTCCAGGTAGACGACAGGCAAAGACTACTCGTCTAAGAATGGCAGAAAGCTTCTCGACCTAAGTAGGGACTGGCAGCAGAGCTCTTAACTGGACACTGCCCAGTGAAATACTATTTCAAATAATCGGATAAATGTGACGCTCTGAATCGGCTAAGAGTCATCCACGTAGGCAGTGTCACCTTATCACTTGCAGAAGTAAGGAAAAGGGGGTTCAGAAATATCTTCTCTGGAACATCAATAAATGGAAGTTCAGAAATGCTAAAAGAAAGACCAAACGGCACCTTTAATTTAATCAAATCTATCTTAGTTGTACTTACCGAACCATTATGTGCCGTTTTGTAATTCAGTTCAGGCTAGTATGAGTGCCATAAATGTTAGTCTATTTTATCAAAGTTACATTTAAAAGTGAAATAAACAATCCAGCCTTAGGATACAACTACTTTATCAAGTTTCAAGCGTCTTGTATGAACTTGGATAGCATGTTAAGTGTTTGTGCAATACTGACATTTCAAGTTGCATCCATTTTTGAAGAACTTATCAAGTTAGAGTAATATTCCGATACTCATACATCGATGGTGGGGCTCAGTCGTACTGCCCATCCGCCTAGAGGGGGTATGCCGTCAACGGATATACTAATCCACTGCGTGGAAATGCTCCGTCAGAATATTACTGTTGCTTTGCTGTACACAATTCGGAACCTATTCTCGGCGCTACTGAATGTCATTCTCCCAGTCATGTGTAAAAATCGAATACTATTGGCAGTCATATAGTTTGCATCGTCCCACTAGCCACATGCAAAACCGCCCTAAAAACCCGCCTGTGTAGGTCTGGTAGAATATTACTATAGTTCACGGTTTCCAATGAATGCGAGGACAGAAACTCGAAACAAATTATTCCTCAAGAATTCGAGAAACTGCTTACATATTACTAGTTTTTGTACCATTTCTTTGTTCGTGAAAATCAATAAAGTAACTCGATCAAGTTACTCAAAAATGGATTCAACTTGAGATGTCGGTAGTATCCAAGACCTTGATAAGATATCCACGTTGTTACAAGTGTACCCTTAGCCTGTGTTTCCACTAGGAAGTAATTCGTAGCAAGCTATTCAAGAAGCTAATTCGCCATAAAACTCGCAGTAGTGTTTACACTAGAAAAAAGTAGTTGATCACTTTACATTGTTTGAAACCCACTTGCATTTCTCAAATTGTTACTGCTGTTTGGTAAAGTTTAACTAGACGCTCTTGCATAGTAAAGTCACACTATTCCAAACAAATACTAGCGAGGAAGGCATCGAAAAGGTCTTCAAGAGTTTTTGGCTCAAAACCATTTAGGATTGAAGACTTAATCCAAAAATCTACAAAATGAGTTAATGTTAATTCCGGGCGTCCATTATATGCTAATTTTTCATGACTTTAAAATTGAAAATTATTTCAGTGGAGATGGTTTGCTACAACATTAAATCCTGATCATGAATCGAATTGTTCTTCTCAAATGATTATTGATGATCGTCTCTTACGTCATACATATGAAAATTGGTTGTTTGGTCGTGATTTTACTGGTGATATAACCAAATATTATAATCATACAGATTTAGTTGAAACAATCAATAAAATCGGTAATGTTTGGTTGGTAACAGCTGATGGTAGTATTGATTGTATGTCAGATCCAGGGAATCAAGAACGAATAGTTGAATACCTTCATTATTGTGAAACTATTACAGCATTAGCTATTTTGAGAAAAGGTAACAAGCGACTGTTTTTCACAAGAAAGAACCAATATAGAGTACCTTTTGGGAAAAAAAATCTTATTATCGTTTGGGTTTGTGTGTTGGAACTGTTATCATTGATCTTTGTTTAGTCTGCAGCAGTGGAGATCCATGTGCTACAGGGAAGGTAGGGTTGCAGATACGCAACGTTTTAAAAAATCCATTCAACTACAAAACTTGCTCACCTTTGACCTACGATTAAACAAGTTTGGCAAAGACGAGTAGTTTTAGAAGAAACATTTTTTATTTAAATTGTGCGTATATGCATATGCTGATGATTAAAGGGTCAAAGAGCAATTGCATCTAATTCTAAGTCTTCTAAGTTTAGTTTTTTTGTTTTAAATGTACAAGCCAGTGGTTGTCCCAAAATTTGGCCGCCCCCTGTGCATCGTACAGTGGATAGGATCATTAATACTCTATAGTCGATAATCAGGGTAAAAAGTGATAAGGCAGGTCTAACCTATAAACCCAAAAGATAATAGGTTAAATTTTCATCAAGGCACCTATAGACTCTTGGTGTTTTCTGAAGTGTTACAAAAATGAGAAAATAGTTTTATTTTTGTTAAATTTTTCAGGTGGAAGTTTTTTACTAAAAATTTTTACAATCTTTGAAGATTCTACAATATGTTTACTTTATTTGCTCAATATCGCTTTTAAACAAGTCTCCGTATTCAAACCAGTTTGTTCAAAAGGTGGCAATTCAGAAGTTTATATAATCTGCATCGGTTATAAAGGAAAAGATTGTTTAGAAGAAATTTGGGAAAACTTATGTCAACCGTATAAAATAGGCTCATTTGATCTGAATTATTCTATGTTTGATCTAAATGAAATCGACAAAGATTATATTTCAGAATTATTCAATTGTGTTAATTATTTTAAATTGAAACAAATTGATGTAATTGAAAAGAATATTGCAAATTTTGGCAATCAATCTGATGAGGAATCAACAAAAATCCATCAGTTACAAATCTCAATTGCACATAAATTTATTTCAAATTATAATTTAAAAACAATACCAAAGAATTGTCGATTAGTACCAAATATAGAAATAAGTCAAACATTATGGTTTAATGTACAACAATTTGTTTTTAATAATAATTTACTGATTTTAAACAATGAACATTTAATGCCTTATCAATTTGAATCAATTCATTTGGAATTGAAATGGGGCAAAATCATTGATGTGGTGAAAAGTTCACGTTTTTGTAAATCACAGCTTTTAAACAATTTCAAATTTCCATGTCAAAAATCATCATGTGATTTATTTCAATATATCGTCAAACAAATTAACAAAAATTTAACAATCTTAGATTTATATCATAAGTTCAATAATTATCTTGAATTACGACAGTATATTTTTGATAAAATCTTATATTCCGATGAGAGTAATAACACATTGTTGATAATAGGAGTGCCTTTTGTAACGAATTTTTTAGCAAGTTTATTATTTATTTTGATTTCTTGTTATGATAAAGTTTATCTACATAGATCCGGTTTTATGTTATTACATAATCCATCAAATGAGAAATTTTGTCGACTTAAAGACATGCTAAGAACTGTACAACAAAATTACAAATCATTTACAAATTATGAAAGTTTTCCATGTGATATTTGCCAAATTATTCCATTTAAATTTTTGTATAATAATAGCTTTTTCAATTTTTTGTATAATTACAATAATTTAATTTTAACAAAACATTGGCGTACTGTATAGTAGTTTCAATATATATTTTTTTCAATTATGAATCTTTTTATTTTCAATGAAATATTATTCGAAGAATTTTTAGAAGAAACCAGTCGTTTGCAACAAATTGCGGAATGTCAGAAAAATTTCAAAAACATAAGTGACGCTTAGCGTTAATAAGTTTTATAAGATCCTATCTTCAGGAGCGGATCTACCCTCTTTGGGGACCGAAGCCAATGATTTTGACACCTCTGAGCTAAAGAAAATAACAATTAGTCGTTTATTGCAAAAAAATTTCTATTTGATGGGCACATTTGGAGGCCCCATTGGTAGCGTGGTGGTAGATTCACCACTGTATATGAAAGAAACTTATTTTTGGGAAGCTCAATCATGAAGCACCCGTAGTGTGTAAGGTTTATTCTTAATATCTAACAAGTTTTTCCCTGGATTTCAGTTTCATTTCCAATGACTATAACTATAGACCGTGATGAAGATACAAATCTGATTATAATCAACCATGGAGTTGAGCAAGGCTGATGTTTTGGTTGTCTGATGTACTGCCCTTCTTATAATGTCAAGAAATATATACAGGTTGAAACATTTCTTCTAGGAACGTAGGAGAAACTGCAAGAATCGAGACAAATTATAGCCTTCGTTGCGCAGATTACCTAGCCTTAAGACTGTCCTATTACATGTAGTTTCTTCTATGTTCTTAGACCTAAATCCTTCATTGTGTTTATCGCCTTTACTTTTCAACATAGATGGTTTACTGGAAGATCACTGTATCCCAGTTCCAATTTCACTTTAGCAAAAAGAGTTGATACTCTGCTGTTTGCTGAGGTAAGAATGGTTACCTGAGCTCTCTCGGACGATGATTTTCAAACAAGTATTCAAAACTGGAACATGCAGCCCAAAAATTCTAATTTAAAAATCAAAAAGATCGATATAGATATAGACAATGAATTGAACAGCTTCTCTAGAATGTGTAGAATTTTAAGAACTTCGAAGAAGCAATATTACAAACCGATGGTATGGATATTCTCCCCGTATTGCTATATAGTAGTGAAACGTGAGCCACCAGAAAAAAACCTGGGTTCAATTCAAGCGGTTGAAATGAGATTCCCACGCTCATTAAAATGTTGCACACGGTTAGACCCATGGACTCCGAACAACGCCGAAGTTTCGTACACACCAAGTTTTAAGGACAGAGAATAGCGCCGGGGCAAGCTGTCTCTTTCTAACACATTATATCGTAATACAATTATCGAATTTTACCGGTTGGTTCTCCGTACCTAACAACACTAACACATGATCAGTTAGAAAGAATAAGACTGCCCCGGCACAAGCTATCTGTCTCTAAAAGTGGTGGGCTACACTCCCCCCTTCCGCTATTCGGAGTCCATGGTTAGATAACATTAGAAATGATGAAATTAGAGCTAAAGATCTTCTCGATACAAGATAAAATCAAAGAGCATCGTTAGAACATATCGCCAGAACAGAAGATTGCATGCCAAAATTAATCCTGCAATCAGGGGCGGACAAAAGCTAAAACCTTTGGGGGGGGGGGGCTAGCATAAAATTTAACATACTGCTAGTTTATTGAAAAAGTAGTGCTCTAATATTAGTCCAAGTCTCCGTTGGGTAATAAAACTCGCTCAACTTTTGTTGCCTACTATGGGAACCCGACGTTAGAATGAAATATGATGAGTATCAGGCTTATTTTTAGGGGGCTAACTTAATGCACGGGGATGCTAAGCCCCACCTTAAGTCCGCGCCTGCCTGAAATACAGCCCAAAGAAAAACATAAAGTTGGCCGTCTCTGTAAAAGAACATGGAACAGGCCACGAGGCCTAATTCTTGAAACTGCAGATATGATGACGAGAATAACAAAGATTTAGCCCATGCACAGCTAATTGATAAAAACACTATTAATTTTAATATGTCTGGTTGGCAGCAATTTTGACAAAATTTATCATTAGAATCGTGGATATGGTACAGCAAGGATCAAATTCTAAACGGTATTGTGTAAAACGTGAAATTGCTAATGTGGGATTGAATTTTTGCAAAAATATTCAATGCAAGTATGAAGCCTCCAGAAGTGGATTATAACGAATCCCTAGATCGTATTTTACAGCAAAATAATAGTTTGCATATACGGGTTTGTGCAAAATAATATCGGCTAACTCATCAGATAAGTGCTAATTCATTTAGACAGTGAGATTCTAGCCACAGGACAATTTAGATAGTTGGAAAGAGGAACTGGGTTCAAATAAAGTTATGTTTTTAAATCTAATCACTTTAATTGGTTCAAAAAAAGACAAAAGCTCAATAAAAAATTGTAAATCAATAAACGATAATAGGTAAGAACAAAAAACGGTTATAGCAGTATAACCCCAATTTTTAATTGCCAAATATGTATAAATAATTTAAATAGTTTAAATCTATATATAATATAAGTGACTAAATCTACAAATCTACATATAATCAATATGTCAATTTAACAATATAAAGTACACTATATAAAAGACGAAAATTTCCTTGGCAGCCTGATAAATGCCCAAGTCATCAAATTGTTATTATTATTATTATTTTCTTTATTTTTTGAATCCATACTCATTATAATACTAACAATAAGGTCAAATCTAAAACAGATCGGAGTGTTTTCGTAAATGCTCTTTTCCAAAAATTTTTTCGTAAACACAACACAAGGTGCAGAATGAAATGAACAATCCAAAAAGAAAAATCAACCATCTTTTTCATTCTACACAAAGTTGCAGCTGTTCCCAGTTTCACTATTTTAAAATGAAACTACAGAAACAACTGTGATCTGTTCAAGTTGACCAAACTTATCTCATACTGATATATTCAAATAAATTACGGATGCCATGATCAATGTGACAACCGTAAATAATAATAATAATAACAACGCCGTGATTCGAGTTTGTTGTTGTTTTTTAAAATGATGCCGCACGAAAGGAACTACTGGGAGGTAATATAGGGGAGGGTGCTACTATAAACTGAGAGATTAAGGATAAAATTACAAGAATGAATAAAAATGATTTAGAAATCGGTTAAAATATGAAAATTATCAGTCCAATTTCAAAACTTTTGGTTTCTCCCAACTGAAACCATCTCGTCCAAAATGACCGTATGTGCTTGTACGTTGATAAATTGGCTGACGAAGATTCAATTCTCTGCAAACAAGAGGAATTATTTTTAAAAACATTGCCAAATACAGAAAAATAAAATTAATAAAAAGTTGATTAAAAATTGTCTCAGCAAAGTTTTGACATCATATAACTTTCAAGAGTAGCAAATACTATAAAAACATCATTGTCGTTGTTTTTTTTTAATTGTTAAATAAAATAAAATTAATAATAAAAATACATACTTGACAATTTTTCCTGGTCTAAGATCGAAATTCTTTGTTACAATGGCGAGTAGTTCCTTTTGTGAGAGCTTAGATGTACCATAATCAAATACAGTGACTGACAAAGGTTCAGCAACACCAATGGCATAAGCAACTTGT
>JAZBGY010002404.1:0-11037 GCA_037414755.1 Lydus trimaculatus
ATCCTGCATTTTGCAAAGCATTACTTTGACTCTTGTTATAAGTGGCAAGTCCTTTCATGACCGTAGCAATGCCGGGATTTTTGATTCGGTCAATTACGTTTCCCGCAATTTCGTACCTTATTTCATCAAACATAAAGAGGAGACCATCATTTACAAACTTTATCACGGGAGACAGTAAAGTGGAATCTTCTACTCCTTCTTTCTTACTTGTCACTACTTTTCCTTCGATATAGAGGTCACTAAGCCATGGTAAGGAATACAAGTCTTGCTGCTGAATTGGAATTCTAATTTCATCGTTGTTGTTGTACGACGTGAAAAATTCAGCAATAATATCCCAAATCACCTGAACGCTTGAAGAACTTTTTGTTGACACTTTTTTGATGTCACGTAAAGTGGGTTCACCTGATACGTTTCGCCACTTTCCTTCACTGAATGTTCCATCACTTGTCTCACTACCGAATGTCACAGGTGGAGCATACAACTGTTGAGATTTTTTGCTTTGTCTCAATAAATTATGCAAATATGTACATAGTCGTCAAAACTGCATTTCTTGCTTCAGCCTCCAGAATTAAGGGTTTTCTCAAGACCCTGAATACGAAGCTAATAGTCCCAAACGTATTTTCGACAACTCGACGCGCCCTAGGGTTTCATCACATTATCCTCCAGAGCGAATGCCTCGTCGGCCAAAATTATGTACGGAATGGGCCTTTCACAGTCCGAAAGTGGCAAAAGTTCAGGTATATTAAGAAAACTTTCATGTAACTTTTTCCACAATACACTGTTTTCAAAGACACCTCCATACGACCTTGGAAACCAATATCGGCAAACAAAAAATTGTAGTTTGCATCCACGACGACAGATAGAACGGTTTGTAGTTAAAATATTCGCTGCCACTGTTGATTGGCGCCTGTAACATCACGTGCTTACCATCCATAGCAGCTATACAGTGAGGAACATTCCACAATTCTTCAAATTCCTTCAAACATTGTAACCATTCTTCTGGGCATCTGCAAATAAATAGTCACAATTCTCATGTGTGAAATCAAAACTGTGAAAAGCAAAAAAATCAAGCTATTGAAGCTAGATTCTCTGCTGAAAAATAGAATAAAGATTTGTTTTCTTTTGTTATTTCAGTTTGTTGATGAAGAGGCTTCACAACAACTCTCAGAAGATGTTTCAGACGATCTAAATGAATTTACTAACACAGTTGGGTCGACCAATGATGATAGTGTTAATACCCCGACTTCAGCAAAGGAAACTTTTTCTCTCCCTGAAAAAGATCGTCAAAAAAAGGAAGAATTGGGAAGACCCTCTTCCTGCGTCGCCGCCAAAAATTCAAAATTCAAATTCTGCCTCGCAAAAGTGGCCCATCACTGGGATCTCCGGGCGCAACCCCCAAAATTCAAATTTTCCGCCAAAACAATATGGTTACGCTAACTAAACGAGAGCGCACAACGTTATTGATGATAATAGGATTCAAGAATAGGCGGAGATCCTTTCACGAAGCATGTGATTTGTTCAATTAAGCTTTTCCGAATCGAGAGCCCATTTCCAAATCAATAGCCTGTAGGAGGTTGCATAAACTTGAGGAGATGGGATGTGTAAGAGATATTCCTAGAATAGGACGTCTAAAATCCGCCACCAATGATGAAAAAGTATTAGACTTTTTGCTTGGAGTGCAGCAAACGCCCAAAACATCAGTCCCACAACTTGGTCTTCAACATGACGTCAGTAGAAAGTCTGTGAGACGAGTTTTAAAGGCGAATAAAATGCATCCAAACAAGCTAAAGTTATTACAAGAACGCTCAGAAGATGACCCCGAAAAGCGGATGCAATTTTGCCAGGAGGTGATGTTTCCTTCAGATAGAAATGAAGATTTCGTCAACAAAATCTTGTTCTCGGACGAAGTAACTTTCTACCTTAATGGCTTTGTAAATCGCCGCAATTTTCGTTATTGGTCTGATACCAATCCACATTGGATGGAAGAAATGCATACTCAACATCCTCAAAAAATTAATGTGTGGGCTGGTATCATTGTGGAATTTATTATCGGTCCGTTCTTGATGCATAAAAATGTTACCGTTGATGGTTATTTGACTTTACTACGTGACCATGTTATGCCAGCTTAAATCACTCTGTTCCCTAAACATAATAATACTAAAGAATTGAGAAAAAACATTTGGTTACAGCAATCCCATTATATTAGAAATGTTAGGCAGTATTTAGATGAAAAGTCTCCACACAGGTGGATAGGCTGAAAAGGGTCAATAGAATAGCCAGCAAGATCCCCTGATCTAAATCCACTCGACTCAAAGTAGCAGTAGTGACTAAACCACATTGTGAATACACCTGTTACTGTGGCTGTTGATTGTTTTTTGTTGTGTTAATTATTATTAATTACTGAGTAAAAATAAAATATATTTAATTAGTGACTCGTCTGTTTATAATTAAAAATATATTATGTCTATTTCTAATTTTTGAGATTAAATCAGTTTTTATTTGTTATTGTTAAGGTTGCAGCCCTATTAGTTTAAAAATGGATTCGGATTCATCATAGTTGTTTATTCGCGAAAAATTGGGTTCAAGTTCGTCATGCTTTGACTTGGGAGAGATCATAAAAATTGTACGAGGAGTACCAACTTTAACACACACTTCAGCTGAACAGCGGAGATTACTTATTCAAAAAGTATGTCAATAAAAAATACATCGAGACATACAAAAATAATATTCCTCGCAGTCTTCACCAAAAATTTAATGTATATTACATCTAAACAAGCTTGTAATGATGCACACGTCTTAATTATTGAAACAGCCATGGAAAGTTCATCTACTTCTACTACAATAATAGTAGGTGAAGACTTTGATCTGTTGATACTACTGATAGGACGCACTTATTCGCTTCAAAATATTTATTTGATAAAACCTGGTAAGAGAAAAATTGAAACTAAATATTACTCCTCTTCAAGCTTCGATAAATATCCTCACTGTGGGCAACATATTTTATTTTTACATGTCATTACTGGATGTACACCATTTCTGCCCTATACAATAAAGGGAAAACAAATGCGGGGAAAATGTTCGAAAAACGTATTGATTTGCATCAGTATCAAGAGCAAAAAGCTCTTCCCTAATGTCTATATAGGTGAACCTGGTTCTATGCACGAATTTTAAAAAAATCTCCTTTATACGAAGAATTTCGGTAATCATTTTCTCCTTGGTGGTTCAGCATATCCAAATTTACCATGGCTTGTGCCACCCTTTAAAGATAATGGTCGATTAACTGAAGAACAAAGATTGTTTAATTTTAGACACTCATCTACTCGTGTAAATATACAGCAAGTTTTTGAATTTTTGGGAGGCAAATTTCGGCAACTAAAAAGATCCGATAATTTAAGATTAGATACAATAATTCGCTGTATAGTGGCAGCATGTATATTGAATAGTGTTTTGGACCTACTTCCGCTCCATTTGCAGGTGCGGAAGAAAGGACTCCTCGCTGCTCTTAGGCTAACCCCAGATTGCAAACTCCAAACCAAGCGACTGGCAAGGACATTTAGAAATTCTGAAGCAAATTTGCACAGAATTCCTGGTCAAACCATCGGACATCATGCTGAGGAAATTTGACTTCGAAGTCCCTTCTGATGTGTTCATAGAAGACCGCCAAGGGGCAAGAACCGGGATAAGCAAATTAAATTGCAAATCCTCCGTCTGGTACACGGATTGATCTAAAATGAACAATGAGACTGGTATAGGAATATATGGACCCAACTACAAGGCATCCCCAGCATTAGGAGAGTCGTCAACTATAATATTTTCTGTTTATCGGATGGCTCTTTTTTTCATTATGTAACCCATTTTAATTAATGACATAGTATCATAATACTGTCAAGTATATTTTTCGTTTTTCTGCTTATCAGAACAACAACACTTTGCTTGGGTTTCGTACTGGTTCACATTTCTTTTTAATTGATGATTATCATCTTCAACTGTTTGGGTCAGAAAATTATTTCGAATTTCAGAACCATTGAGAAAAATTTCTTCTTGGCTTGAATTATTCATATGCATATTTTTTACATATTCAAAAACATGCAAAGAAAAAGCTTTATATGATAAATTAATAGAAATAATTATAAATTAAATCATCTTTCTAGGTCAATTTGAATATTATATAAACTAACTGGACTGTATTTTAGATAGAGTATTTTTAGTCATCCATATAGGATACAAATTACCAGATACAGGATCAAGCTTAATTTATCGAACCCAGCAATTTTTGTTAAAGATTCCTGGATTTAAATATATTAATGGGACAAGTTATAAAAAGTAGTATTAATAAATATTGGTCCACTGATTCCTAAATAGAAACACCATTTTTTGGTAAGGTCATGACCCGAAATACATTTAGGCAAATTTTACCATCTCTCCATTGTTTTAATAATGAAGAAATGCCCGAAAACCCGAACCGAACCTAGCAAGTCTATAATGGACTACTTTAGATAAAATGATTATGTTATAAGGTTAGATGAAGCAATAATACCATATCTAGGCCGAAAAACTTTGTTATGCTGTGTCAGGCTGACAGCGGATACATCTGCAAATTTAAATCATATAGCGGCAGTGAAGAAACGTTAAACGATCATGTATTTAATCTTCTAGGCTTAGCAGAACATTTATTACTTACCTAACAAATTAGAGTATGTGGTATTATAAGAGAAAATCGGGGACTACCTGCAGACTTAAGCAAACTGAAATCAAAATGAGCACAGAATGATGTTCGTCGAATTGGCCATGTTTTAATATATACAAATCTGAAAAGATTAAAGTAATGTCAGGATGATCTCGAAGTCTTGTACATGAATGGTTGACGATGTTTCATTTTTATGTTCAACTTGACAAAGAATTTTAAATTTCAACAATTAGGTTTGTAATTTTTTATTGTTGATGTCTATTGCTTATCATATCTATTATAGCCCTGAAGAAGTGACATAATAAAATAGTCACGAAACTGTCGGCTTAGTTGTTGGTTTTATTGTCATTGTCCAAGTACCTCATATTGCTCAATATTGTACGATACGTTATGGATGATAACCAGAATACTACCGGTAATATCACCGGTAATTAAGCAGAATGTTGGATTACCAAAAAATTGCGCATTGTCAACTGGGCTGCCTTACAGACAGAACTTAAAAGAAATAATTATTAGTAGAAATTAAAACTCTTGACGAAATAAGAAGCCAGGCACCAAGCACCAATCACAGGCAGTTATGATTGACTAATTTTTCCAAAGTCTACAACGATTCATTTATTACAACAAAGAAAAAAGCTTAGAAAAGAACAAACAGAACAAGAAAGTTCAGATAACGAAAACGAAAGAGATAAGGAGAAGCGTGTGTTAATGGTCCTATGATAAAACAAAAGCAGAGGATTTTGGTTGAAATTTATGTTATGAAGACTTTAAAGCGGCAGATGGGTGGTTTTTGCGATGGAAAGCTAAAAACAACATCCAATACAAAAAAGCATTATGCGCGAACCTAATGAAGATACCTGGATCCGGATAGCTGAAGACTTCAAAAAATATGCAAATTTTCCAAATTGCATAGGCGCCATAGGTGGCAAACATCATTTTTTTTTCTATAATGCTCTTAGCACTTTGTGATGCCAACTATTGTTTTATTTATGTTGACATTGGGGCTTATGGTAAAAGTAGTGATTCCGTCATATTCAAAAATTCCATATTCTATAGACGATTGCTACAAAAATCATTAAACATACTGAAATCTAAACCAGTATCTAGCATAGATCCAACACCACTGCCTTATGTCATTGTTGGTGCTGAAGCTTTTGGTATCATGGAAAATTTGATGCGACCCTATGCAGGAAAAGGCTTATCATATGAAAGAAAGATTTTAAACTACCGGTTATCCAGAGCTCGACGTAATGTTGAGTGCACTTTCGGAATTTTGGCGAACAAGTGGCGTATTTTACACAGACCGATAAACGTAAACGTAGACTTTACAGAACATATGATAAAGGCCTGCTGCGTTCTACACAACTTTGTAAGAACGAAGGATGGTTTAAAGTTTGAAGATACATTATATACTGCAATGCACTGCATTCAGGAAGAGGAGCACCAACGAAGAAAGATTATCAAAAACAAGTCAGGGGCAGCAATGGGGCAAACCAAGAGCTTTTGCCAAAAACAATTATGCCAAAGGAGAATATTTTGAGAATATGATGCCGCATAAGTACAAGCTATCCACTTTTTTCTTTGGTTTATTTTCCATTTGGCAGTCGGAAATTTATGAAATTTACAATTATTCTTTCTGCTTGTATTTTTACAATTCACAACACAGCAACTTTGGTGAGTTATTTTATTTATATTTATTTAATTAATATAAAATTAAAATTTTCACGTGTATTTGCTTACTCGAAAATCAATAAACAGCCTCCTTTAACTCCTAAATTACCCACTAGGTACGCTAGTGTCGATTTAGTTCTCCTTACCATGACTTCGCACACAACGAATAGACAATACATATGCAAATATGAACTGGTATATAAGCATCCATTTATACACATTAAAATAATATATTTTAATTATTAATAATAGCGTACTTACCTAACGAAGTCTTTTTTTTCCAACGTATTGTCTTCATCTCCAAATAAATCCACCAAATCTTGCCAAGCTCGGCTTTTTGCAATTTTATTGGAATAATCAGCATGCTGAATATCCCATATCGCTGGGTTCTTTTCCACATTATCAATAAATAATTCAATGTCAAAACGATCACTGGTGACAGTCATCTTCAACATGCGGAAACCGCCTTGCAACTGAACGACCTAATTGGATCCTGTAGTAATACATCCGCGCGGATCTGTTTTCCTGTGGTTGATGTATGGTTGAGTTGCGGATCCTCGGTCCGTGTGGACAAGTGTGAACAACTAGATACACGGTAATGTAAATAGGGTCCGCCTTGGAAACCGCGTGGATGTAATCCGCGCGGAAACCGCCCTGTCTGAACAGGGTCTTACAATTAGTCAAATTACCTTACAATTAGTCGACAAAGCAGTATCATCGACTTCTATTTTATTAAAGAAATATATCATTTTAAAAGTTTACAAGTGGTAAGATGAATAGTAGAAGAAAACTTTTGTATATGAACATATTTCGTCGAACACGATGAAAATTTGCTATTGGTGGTGTGTAGGTAACCTGTGCAATTCGAGGATTTCTCTGGAATTGGTGAAGAAGCCGCAACATCGGGGATGTTGAGCCATTTGAAAAATAAACATGCTGACGAGGTTGAAAAAATTCAGCCTTCATTGCCTGAAGGAGAATCGGATACAGGTACCAGTAAAATTAAGAAGACCAAACAGTTGAATCTTTATGAATGCACTTATGAGAAACACTGGTATATAAACGACACTAAGGCCGAAAAATTTTATTTTTTGATTGGTGAGATGTTAGTTTTAGATAATGAGGCGTTAAATATGGTTGAGAGACCAGGTTTCACTAGGCTAATGAAGGCAGCTCTGCCACGATACAAAATACCTAGCCGGCCTTATTTTTCTCAAAAAATAACATCAAGTATTTATGATGAGATAACGACAAAAGTTAAAAAAAGGCTTACTGTTGCAAATGATGTTTCGTTTACATCAAACATGTGGACTGGCTCAAATAATTGTATTAGTTTCTTGAGCTCCACCGCTCATTGGGTTGATGTTGATTTTCAATTTACGCACGGCGTATTAAATGTGAAACACTTTGATGGTCACATACTAGACAGAATATAGCTCCTACACTTCAAGAAGTATCCACTGAATGGGAAATCCAGAGCACGAAAATATAGTACAATGTCTGCAATAATACTGTTGATCAGAGCAACAGAGTATTTTACTGAAAATAAAACATTGAGTACTGATGTAGAAACGATTTTATGAAATGTACTCTTCGAAATTATAGATGGAAGATTAGTTCCTCTAGAAAGCAACAAAATCATTGGTAAAGCAACGTTTCTAGATCTTATTGTTAGAATGAAGAGACTTGCTTTTAGGTTAAATATAAACGCTAGAAAGGCACAGAAATGGATTTTTGAAGAATTGAGTCAGTTATTACCCGAGGACGATAAAAATAAAAGCAGAAATTCATCAAAGGTAATTAGTGGAAGTACGACAGAAACAGAAAACACTATATGGTTATACATTGATGCTACAGTACCACAAATTAAAACAGTGATGACGCCAAACAATTACCTAATCATTGAGGCAATTTATGAGATGCTTTTTATAGAGTGCAACAAACATCCTCTAGAATTTTGGAGATTGAAAAATTTAGCTGGAGAAGATAAGTATCCTGAATTAACTCTTAGAACGCTAGAGAGAACATTATTTGTCAGAGCCTGTGGCTTTAACAGTCATTGTTGATAAGTTTTTTGATTTATTAAAACTCTTATTTGAAAAGTACAATTTCTTACCGAATAGAATATAACTTCAGTACCTAATTGTGTACCAAAAGTAATAAGCATTAAATGTAAAATATAAGTTGGAACATGAACCTCCACTGAAATAGGAGAAACTGTGACGTGTAGTAGTTGTTGTAACGCAGCTGAATACTTTATCCTCCTTCTTTGATTTTCCAAGGAAGAGAAAATTTAGAATTGAAGAATGGATGTCATCGTGAAATATTAACTGTAGTCCATCCGAGTGGTTAGATGCAAAATAAATTTTCTATCCAACTTGGTTCAAGCATTTTTTAAAATATGCCAAGCCTTGAAAAAGGATCCAATCTTCTAATTTTAGATAGACATCCGTCACAAAAAAATGCATCAAGAGAAGCTCATGTTGACATCTTATGTATACCCCTTTATAGGTCACACAACATCCAGCCCTTGGATTTCTGTTTCATGAAACCTTTTAAAACCTATGATAGCCAAGAGTGTACAACGTGGTTACGCAATAATCATCCAGGGCAAGTAATTAAAATGAAAAATATTGGAGAAATATTTGGCAATTCTTATAAACGTGTCGCATATGGAATTTATCCTTTTAATCGAAACGTATTTAGTAACGATGAATTTGCACCTTCTCTTATCAGGATCACGGATATTGATGATGAGCCTCATAAATTATTAACTGCGACAAATCAACAGAATACTGATAAACCATGTTATTCTTCTGATGTCTCTACGAGTGAATCCTCGTTACTTGAAATTAAAAATGAAACATCTGCTGAAAAAGTAAAATTACAAAGAATAAATAAAAACCCTTCTAATCGTAAAGGAAAGACTGCAATAATTACTTCTATTGAATATAAAAAAGTACTAGAATTGACAGTAAAATTAAAAATTACACCTACTGAAAAATTCAAGTCGCAATGTAACGTAGGAGATGGTACCCAAACTAAGGTATTAATAACAAGAGGTATTAAACGAAGTTGTGATAAAGAAAATTTATTAGTACCAATGGAAAAGAAAAAAAAAGATGCTACCACTGCAGCAGGTGTACACTGGACATAACATTACAATGAATAAACACCATAGAACTCTATGATTCAGTGCTTGATGATGGTAGTAAACGTTCTTCAATTAACTTCATCTTAAAAACTCGGTTGTCAGTTAGTGCAAAATTGCGATTGTCGTTGGAATATACATCCGTATAGGCATTAATAACCATGGACTTATAACACACGAACTCCGAATAGCGGTTGAGCGAAGTGTGGCGGCCTTCCACTTTTAAGGACAGATAACTGCCGCAGTAGCCTTATCCTTTCTAACTGATCTTGAGTGAAAAACCACCAATATGAGAGCAGTTACTGGTCTCGCAGCACAATGGCCGTGTTCGTTGTCGTCTTTAATAGTGAGACATGCGCCTTGGAGACTTACTGCGCATATGCACATGATTCGACTTGAAAATATTTTCAATTTCTAATGATGTGCCCATGCGTGAAAAGTCTCTATTAAAGAAGACAACGAATACGCCCTATGTTTTACTAAATAACCAAGGGCATAAAGTTAGAAAGAGACAACTTGCTCAGGCGCTATTCTCTGTCCTTAAAACTTGGTGTGTACGAAACTCCAACGTTGTTTAACATAGGGATTCGGAGTCCATGTTAATAACAGACATGCGAAAACATTTATTGACTCATAAATCTGATACAGCCCTTTAATTTAAAGTAATGCATACCACTCAAGGTATCAAGACCATAGAGGAATTCGGCAAAAAATCAAAGAACTCTTCGTGGATTTCACAATATCGAAAGCCAATTAACAAAAGGAATGCGATAACGAGATTTTCAGACGGCCTGAGAAATCAAAAGCTTAGCACAATTATAGCTCTGTGAGTGTGAATGTAGTGGTTATGTTATGGACCAAGTGATTAGTTCGGGCATTATGTTAATGGCCGGGCATTATGAATAATGACAAACAAAATCGGGCACTGTAATAAATTTATTGTTTATCACAATTTATCACACTGCCCGGTCAATCTGAATACTGTCACTGTTCGGCCGGGAAAAGTTATAATTAGAACCTGCAGAACTGTGAAAAATACATATATATAATATAGACGGAGAGCTAGCAACCGATTTGCTTAAGGAATTTCAGCAAACCTAAAAATGAGTGTGAAGACTCGTACAGAGGTATTGAATAGAGAAAGGTTGGTCTTACACTCCTGGCCGGATAAAAGCGCCCTTGAGCCCTAACGAGGGGTTATTACACATTACCGAAGGTTTGGCAACGTCGCACAGACAATTGAGAGAAGAAAAAGAATATAGAGAAATAGTTAGAAAGAGAAGCATAATACTCCTTCATATACAAACACAACAGCGGTGTTGCCACATCTTTTTATCACACCGCAGTAGTCAAAAGTAACCCACTCCATTCATTACTTTTTTTTTAATAAATAAATACCAATTATCAATTTTTAAGCTGGTTGTTTTAATATAAATTAAAATAAAGAATTTTCGTTACAATTTAAAGAATAAAGAATACTTTGACTAAATAGTTTCGCTCGAACCTCCTTAAGGTATAGCAGCAAAGC
>JAZBGY010002405.1:0-11035 GCA_037414755.1 Lydus trimaculatus
CATCTTAAATGTATTTGAATTTCTAAATTTCACGGGCGAAGTCGTGATGAGCCTGCTAGTATTTTATATAACCTTTATCGTATACATATTTTAATATAATAAAGATATATTAACAAGAGAACATTACAATTGCCTGCTCAGATATAAAAAAGTGAGATGTAAAATAAGAGTTAGCGGCAATTTTGTTGTTGTCATTTAAAAAGAAATAAATAAGGCTACTAGTAGAAAATATTTGAGA
Source organism: Lydus trimaculatus (assembly GCA_037414755.1). NCBI lineage: Eukaryota > Metazoa > Arthropoda > Insecta > Coleoptera > Meloidae > Lydus > Lydus trimaculatus. The sequence goes on from JAZBGY010002405.1 coordinate 239, forward strand.
AAAAGTTTCCGACTTTGTCACTGTATTGGAACAACACGCTCAGTTGAAGTTCATTGTAGGATTTATGAGATTCTTTTGTGATTGGTATAGCAGTTCGTATACTCGTATATTTGATGAAATTTATACTAAATCGTTTCGTAGGCTTGCACCAATATAAATGATTTAAAATTACTTACAAAGTATCCAATAACTTGTTTATAAATTACATATACCTACTGTAATATATTTTTCTACACCCTACATGTTTTATTAAATTTGTTTCTTGTTACAGGTAAGGATCAAGCTACTTGAATTTCCAATCCGGTGAGACGCACATTACATTTGCAAATCCAATACAAGAGTGTCTATTGGGTATGATCAAAAACATTTCTGCATGCATTGTTTAGGAAATGCTACAACGTCTCATTTCAGAAAACGATTCAATATCAAATTCAAAATCAAATCTTTTATTAATTGAGAGTGTTATTAGAGTTCATGTTGTCGATAAAAAAGTTGAATATTTTAATTAAGTTTGAAAGAAACTCCTTCTAAATAAAACTTTCAATTTTAATACAAGTTTTTCCCAGACCGTGCCCTCATCTTTTTAGTTAGAAATATAATTAAATATATAAATACATAAATCCTGAATAAACAAATTTTAAATCTGAAACATATATTTAAGCCAACTCAAGCAGCATTCTGTTCTTTAATTAAGAAATGTATTTGCATAAAGTAAAATGAGAATGACGTGTCAACACAATGAGGTTGTATTTATCTAAAAAGGAATAAAATGAATATACTACGTTTATATAAATGTACATACGTATAGTTTAACCATTCTAATAATTAAGGTAACTATATCGTATTACGTACTGTCTCCGTTTTCAAATCTCAAATTTCGATGAAAATCTGCTACAAATTTCATTTATGTTTAGTTTTCTAAAACCTAATTGTCAATTCGTTTGATGTAAAAATTACTTCAATAAAACTACTGAAAATGTTCACGTAGCGACAAAAATTCAATTAGAATTGAAATGCAAAGTATTCAGAACCAGGTAAAAGTCTGACAAACAAATTCCGTGTGTTGAACCTATCTACATATTCGTTGGTTTATTGACCACGCCTATATTCAGTACCGAACGATCCTCTAATAATGTTTGATTAGGAAAATGCATCCTCCCCTTCATCTATTTAACGAAATCATTACATCAGAAAGACAGAATAAACAATGTTATCGTAATGCAAGTTTTAATAAAGTTAGCAAAAACCCTTCACACTTAAACCCTTCTCGTTTCTTTTTTGAATAAAACTAGCTCTTACAATATGAAAACAAAGTAATAGATATTTAAATTTACACATATTCTCTGTTTTATTAACGTATCCAACGTTAATTTAGGAATTTCTATGGTTTGTAATAATCGGATAGGATCATTGATTTGTGAAATTATGTGGTCACGAGTATTAGGCACCTTGTGAAAACTAATAATTTTCAAGCTGGTTTAGCAACAAATTATTCCAAATAAGTTGTTACCAGTTAGATAGATATTATAAATGTTGGATAATGGATAAAAGTTTAAATGTGTAGTTGTAAAATAAGATTTAATTAAAAACATAAATCCATCAAAATTACATTTACCAAACCAAAAGTATAATAGATGTTTTGGATGTTTTAATTGAAAACTCGGCAATAGATTCGATAGTTTTGGGTATTCATTATTATTTTTTTGTTTTTTTTTGCGGCTTATAACTTAATCACCGAAGCCTTTTCAACTTCAATACACCAGTTGATTTACAGCTGTCTAATCAAAAACTTTTCAAACTTTGTTTTTGTTTAATTATTTTACTTTGTATTCAGCAGAATCTCTAGTAAAGCTCACAGATTTTTAGAATCAGTTAAAAACAAAGTAACAATTCACAACAGTCATTATGGAATTCTTTCATATAGAAGAATGTTGTTTTGCAGCAAACAATTTTCTCAACAAAAATTTTTTATAACATTATTCTCCACACATCTAGCTTAATTGTTTATTTCCTTGAAAGTTTTCAAGTCTTCTTTCATAAAGTCTAACCTTCGTTACCATTAGTAATAACTCTATTCAAGAATGTACTTGAATGTACATACTGACTGTAATATCGGAATTGTTGATCAATAAAAATTAAACTACTATGCAGGTAAATTTGTTTGAACAGTATTGTGAGTACATATGAATACGTATTTATAATGTAATTATTGCTTCCAAGTTTTTAAGTCCAGTAATTATTCAACAATCTTTTGAATGAATCATGCTTTTTAAACTTAACTGAAGGCAGTAAAAGCGACAACAACGGCATGATAATTTAAAAACTGGTATCTGTCAAGAGATAAAGTTAATTGATTTGCAGCAAAGCTAACGAAAAAACCAATTATTGTAAGTAATTGGAAATACTGTCTCTTTTGCTCTCTATTCGTTCTTTCTCTTTCAAATTAACAAACTAATTTGCTAACTATATACTAAATCCTGATAACAATAAACTTGAGAATTTTTTTACAACATTGTTGTTATTTTTATCATTTCAAATTCAAGTTGACAAAATTGACTTCACTTTACTGTATTATTGTCAAAATTACACCGTTGAGTTGTGTACGACTGGAATACTTTAATAAGTACCGTAAATCCTGGCATACAAGTCGTGTTTTCGTCACTAAAAAATGGCTTAACATCTTGGGGGACGACTTAATACACGGGGAGACAAGTTCTCACTAAAATTGTGTAAAATAGTTTTATGTAATCCTAAAAACCACAAAGTTGGTATGTCCCATTACTTACACTTGTTCTGTAAACTATGCTATTATTGAGAGAACGTTGAGTTTTAATAAAGGATTTTAATATTGTATCTACATAATCCCCAATCTTTATTAGTATTTTAATATCATAGAATTGACAATGCAGCTGTATTTTTAATAATTTTGGATCGAATAAAATCCTAAAGTGCTACGATTGAATCCCATATACCTCTATGGAATTTTAATATAGAAAGAATATTACTTTTACTGTCAAAAAGTGTTCTTAATAACTAACATTAGCCTAAATTAGCAATTAAATACTTATTCACTTGAACACCACTGAAATTACGAATTTTTTCTTGAAAATTTATTTTATATAAAAAAAAAACGTTTTGATTTGAATGACCATAGTAAATTCTGATATTGTTAATACTTTTAATATTGATGAAACTTCATTAAAATTCAATTTTCGTAACAGTAAATTTTTGTCATTGGTTTAAGCTAATTGTGGGTAAATCAAAGACGTTTGTTCTTACAGTAAAACAAAAATTATGAGTGATTAATGAGAATTATAAAAGAACCACATTATTATCCCAAACTTCCAAATAAAGTGATTCTAGACTACTGTATAACATGTGTCACCTAATTTAGTTCTAAATCCACTAATAATCTTAAGGGTACATTGACATCTTCAACAAAACATATACATAAACGATGTTGATACCTAATTATTCATTTGCAAATAATTTGCTATAAAGGACTTGTTATAAAGGTTTTTCTTACAATACACTAATAGTTTAGACTTTTCGTTGTTTAATATAACTTTCTCATTTTAGAAGTGTTGGTTCTAATTTACATTTTAATGAAAAGAAAATGTTTCTTATCTCTCTTTGTTTTACAGGTGTTTCGGTTAGTAAGTAGACAAAACGTATTGTTTGTGTCGTTAAACAACTTGTTCAGGCAAGATATCTCTGAAAATATTCAATGTAATCAAAAACTGAGTGATAAAAATTAATTTTTAAAGATTCATGTTTTTACTTACGCAAATGTTCATTACTTATTTGTTTGGGTATTGATATCGGAATTGCTTCACTTTATGTATAAGGAAACAAATTGAACGCCAGTAAACAATACCTAAACAGATTACGCTAATTTGGTATAATGATCAATGAACTAATTCGAATGTTGTAACAGCATGAACATAAATAACTATTTTATCGGGTGGTAGTGTATTAGTTTAGCTTTAATAATTGACAGGATAGAGTATTGGTGTTTGTTTAATTTAGATACCTACAAAAGGAATAATTTATACATCTGATAAGACACTATGATTTGTGCGTAGGTATATACAGCTCCTACAATGAGAATAATAAAAGAACTGAAACCTTAGTTTTTGTTGCTGACACACTCATATTAAATAAAAACAAAAAATTGTACAATGTGTCAGACATTCTGACCACACAAAGGTCGAAATTATTTTGTTGAATAATTTTGAAAAAAATGCTTTATTTAACAGCTCGATTTTGTTATTAATACATTTTTTTTAATGACAACCCAACCATGTTCTAGCAGAAACAGAATCTCCATTTTGTCTGTAACAATGACGTTTCATGTAAGAGGATTAAAGGAAAATGGAAATTCTGTTTTTGTTATTAAAAGAACACTAGTCTGTAAAAAACAAGTCTTGATGCCATCAATCATTCAATAGAAAAATTACGAGCTTGGTGCCGAACTTTATGATCACGGTTGTACATTGTTGTTGCAGTAACAACATTGTCAGGATTTCCACATTTAGAGAACTTGAAGATTTTACAATAAGATGTTAGTATTAATTTGCAACAAATTTAGAACATTATACTTAATAGGCTAAAATGTCAACTGAAATTATTAAGCATTTGAGAACCTGCAAATAAAGTAGCAATAAATACGGGTTGGTTGTTATCAAGTGTTTTCAGTTGGAATGCAAATATTTAATGCTCAACCAAATACATGTAAATTTTCCTATTACATTAACGAATGTACACGTATTTATTTTTTCAATAGTTTGGTTTGTTTTCCAATAATAATTTCAATTAAATTTCATACACATTGTGAAATTAAATTACAAATCATAACCGAGTAATGGTATTCAATCAATTCAAGTTCAATATCCTCTCAGATGCAGCATTTGAAGGATGTCCAATAAATAATAAAGACCTAGGATAGTTTCATGAAAACTTGGAAAATTTCGGATAAATCGTTTTTGTATGTTGGGATGTTGAAATATTGGGCTCTGTCTTTCAGGCTAAAAACTAAGAAAACACAAACTGCTGAATTGATAACAGCTAACTAGTATTAGTAGAAATAATTAAATTATTTATTTAGTTTAGTGAAAATAAGATTCACTGTTCTAATGCAAAAAGAAACAAGTGGATAAACAACTGGATAAAGAGAAATAACTAAAGATACGTTGAACACATATTAAAAAGTAGAGTTATACTCAGACGCGGATAAGCACAATATAATAATATTCTGATTAATCAACTTCATCACAACGAAATATTTTTCCCAATGGAAAAACAAAACTCGCAAAGTAATTCATCAGAAAAAAGTTTAGTTTAGTTGGACGTGGAGTGCGAGAATAACCGGTCGACTATAACAACGAAAGCGGTATTTATGATGGCTCTCACGATTATAATCTAAATTAGAAAGAATTGGTGTCTTCAGAATTGAATTTATATTCTATTGTCTTAATAGTTTTTGGCTGATTTTTCTATTCTTTATTATATTACCGTTTATTATATTGTTGAGAATGTTGGAACGTTTCAATTGATTTATTAAACTATAACAATGTCTATCTTTTAATCAAATATATAGAAAATTTCGGCTTATTATGTTTTTAGTTAGAAAGTGGATTTTTGTGAAACTTATTATAGGGACATCCGTTGCACTGCATATAAGAGGTATAGTAATTTACTTTTATAGAACAAGTAAATGAAAGCGTTCAGGGTTTACTGTTGTCGCTGGGCCACCCTATTCTGGGTTTCGGGCAAAAGCAAAGGACACAAAATTAATGTTCATCACATAATTCACCGTTAGATGTGGCATTTGTAGAACAAACACTGGTCCTTATATTCGACTAAAGTAATGAAACTGAATTTTAGTTGAAAAATAAAATATAACTGTTATTCAGCTGTTTTTATTTTTTTTTCTAAAATTATAATTATTCAAGTGTTTGTTAAATCTTTTATAAAAGAAATCATTCAGGATTTTATTTGTTTGAAGCATTGGTTAACTTTTTTTTAATTTTCATCTTTCAACTATGATCTGCTGAATTGTTGTAGTAAGTTTCTTCAAATAAATTTCACTGAATGCTGAGAAGCCATTTCCACATAAATAAATTTTACCTACCATAAGCGTTAATCAAATTCAACTAATTGTAATTACTAGTCTTGTCGCTCCTAGGGACTACTTGTAAATTTATTTTGAAAATAACGTTCTACACAAAACATTTTATATTAATTTTTATATACGAAGGCAATAATATATATACCTACTTGTTCTATTCTTTCCAAAACTCCTATCATCTCGTCTTCTTGCTGAATTTTATTTGTGGTTTGTAGATATATCATAAAACTATAGATAAAGAATTATCACTATTGCGGTTATTAATCTTAGGATATTGTACCGTATACAGAAGTTCATTAGTCTTTGTTTCACTCAGGTTAATAGATAATTGAACTTTGTTTGTAACAATAAAGACGCAAAATTTCATTTGCATAAATAGCACAGTAATTACTGTTATCGGTTTATTTTTTTATATACATTTTGACCTGTATTACTTGAGAGATTTGGTAAGGGTATACTGTCATCATTGGATGTACGCCTTAAAGCTGATTTATAACGGCAGACAGGCTGCGACGTTATTTCCGGCATCGTCTAGTCTTGAGTAGACATTGGTTTTGTATGGCGAAATATTGGTTTAATTAAATAAACTATAGATAGGATATGCGAAAAGGTATACATTGCACTTGTAGAATCATTTTCGCTTGATTGCATTTGTAGCATTTCAATGTCCTGCTTTTGTTAAATTGTATTCTAAATACAATTCTTGGTCAATACTATTCTATTTCAATGACCATTTTATAGTTATTTAAGTACTTTATCTATCATGAGTAGAATAAAGTCATAGTGCAACACAACCGGAAATGTGTCGGAAGGGATCGGTATCTATGAAGTTGTACAAGCTTTGGAATATACATAATTTGTCTATTTTATCGAACATCTACAAGGTGTAGCTATACAGGTGAGTTGTAGTTGAACTAATGTACCCCAACTCCATTACAACTGATACACGATAACAAATGTTTTTGTTTACATGCAATGCAATGCAATACTGATGTACTGGAGTTAAGCTGACTATCACCGGAAACCGTCGACGCCTGTTGTGCACGCATGCGCTCGTCATTTTTGACAACCAGCGGTTAGATTACTTGACAAGTACTATGTTACAACTTATACAACTTACAACGATTTTAATTTAATATCCTACTGCAAACTTAAATTACTGTTCAATCAACTATCCTTGTAAAAGTAACATGTAACGTTACAGACATAGGTGTTACAGTCAACTCAAAATACGTTTATTGAGAGAAAATGCATTTTACATGAATATAAAAGACAAGATAAGCTCAATTCTGAAAAGTAACGTCTCATTATAGAGAAAACTATTCAATAATTGCTTGTTCGTCTTGTTTTCTGCTTTTATGTTATACCTATACCTAGTAGAAAACATTCATAATTTTAGATAATTTAATTTACGTCAACAGCATTCAAAATTATGTTTTGATGTAGCACATATATTTTGATTCAGCACGTATAGTTAGTTTTAGTGTTTAACCACGTCAATATAGTATATTGAACAAACTAAACTCATAGAAAAAGTGAGAGAGAAAATGAAGAATTTCCAAAGCCTCAGTTATTATTATTGTGCTCTATGTATTATTATAAATGAAATAAAAGAAATAGGCCATCCTTTGCTGAAAAAATATATTTCTATCAAATACCAACGGAATTCCATGTCACAATTAAGTTTTCTCAATTCAAAAACCCCTGTCTGTTCTAAGGTTGTATCCGTCTATGAGTTTAAGTGTTGATAAATACTTGAAATCTTCAAGATGTAATTTTATTCGAAATGAAGATAGCGAACAGCAGACGTTAAACGAGAAATTATACAGATGCAACATCCGATTTCAGTCAAGTTGAACCGTAAAGAAGGTTACATGTTATATTTGCTGTTCAATCCATGTAGTAATAACAATGGAGTAAACATTGTAATATGAAATACATGCATTGTTGTGAAGCCAAAGTAGACGGGCTTGGGGTAAGCGGGTATTGTTTTTATTCAAGCTCATACTGTGACAATGCCGTTCAGTGGCGGATCAAGCATTAGTATATTAGGAACGAATTAATTTTCATGATTATTGTTTTAATAAAAATGAATTAACTCTTTGATCCCATTTAATCGGACATCTACAAAGAAATTAAATGTTTCAAAATAAAGAATTTGTATTAGTATGTAGATAGAAGTGCATTTTCGGCGTTTAAGGGGCGTTGTTTTGATTTAGTTAATTCCAAATAAGTGCTATACAAAGTCACATGTTTTAAGATTAAAATAAAAAAAAACCTTTAAATTAGTGTGTTATTAAATCAAAAAATAACCCCTTTAGTGGTGTACATATGGAGAGAAGTAAAAAACGTAGTAGTGATAGTGATAAAGAAGAAGATAATAACAGTAGTAAGAGAGACTATGGAGGTTAGAAAAGCTATTTTTATGCTTGGCAGGCACAATAAAAAAATCAACAAAAAAGACAGGTAGATTAAAACAAAAACAATGTAGATGATAGTTAATATAAAAAATTATCTACATGAAGTCAGGTACTTACCATGAACGAGACTTGACGGAAAATATCAAATGATTCAACTAGATATAGACAGTTCACTATCTAACAATAAGTAATCTCATACAGAGAGTAGGTTTCAGATTATAACTCTGACTAGTTACTATAATCAGAGTTTATTGTTTTAATAATAAACAACAAAACTTTCAGAACTCACGCATAAAAACTTTATTTTACTGTCAGAGTTTCGACTAGCCCATTCTGTTCAAATTGCTGACTTCTACTACCAACTTTTACAGTTACATAATTTCCTGAAAGTCTCCATTTATTTTACCTTCCCTACAAAATAGTTCAAATGTAATCGAACTACTTGTGTCGAAGAAAAATCATGTAAAATGACAATATTATATTCTCAATATAAGATACGGTTATAGGGCGGTATACTTGACCCTATAATAATAAGCTTTTTACAAAAAATTTTATAGATATCGATAGGTGACGAGAAACCTATAATTATCAATAATAAATAATTTATTTAACAATAAAACTCACAATAGATGAAGTGGAAACTACTCAAATATAAACGCAAAGAGTCCAAATACTCCGGTACCCTATACTACTAATGTAAATCATTGTTCCTCGACTAATCTGACATACGTTTTTCTATTCATCTTCTTTTGTCTTATGAAAACCACCGAGTTAGTCCTTTTTTACAACCACTCGATTTTTATAGTATGGCTTTTCACAATCATATTCACGTGTGTCTGATCTCCGACCATTTAGTTAGGCGCTATGATACAATTTTTTGTTTAAATAATTAAAAAGATATGTTCAAATAATAGTAGTACAAATTCATTTTTGGAGTGATTGATTTAGAGTTTTATTTTTATTTATTCAATAATGTTAAGTTTTTCTTCACCTGGGGGGTCGTCTCTCTTAGACCTAATTCACAGATATCTATTAAAAAATTTGTAAAAAAATCATTATTGTAGGGTCAGTTACACCTCCCGACAACCGTTCTGGTTAGTGTATATAGAAAGGATCACTATGAACAAAATAGTATTTATTTGACTTACATATACCATGCAAATTATGAGTAGTCTACTGGTATATTTGATCTGGTGGTATATTGTTTTCAAGCCATTGAATGAAGTAAGACGATATACCAATACTTTTAGAACGGATATCTTAGGTTTTTGTCGAATCCGTCCCTTCATAAGCTTGAATAATAAAGGTTCTTCATTGCTATATAAAAAAAAAGGAATAAAAAGATAGAACAAAATGAACATGTCGGTTTGTCCAAATTTGTTTTCCCAGTATTTTCAGTTTGATTTTTTGTAACTTGTATGATTGTATTTTTTACAATGAAAAATGAAAGAAGTGAAAAACTTAAACAGAAAAAAACTGTTGTATTGGGGTAAATATATGATGTATACTAGTATATATTCGTACGTATAAATAATTACATATGATTTTCATTCTATATGTAGTTATACTTTAACGTTTATACATGAAAAAAATAGCCCTATCTTCTAAATGCTAAGCTTACAAATTTATCATTTGAATTACGCTATCTTCCAAGTATGCATTACTATGATTTATGCAATGTTGTTCGTAAGACCATTTGTCCTATTAAATATATATGTATGTGATTCCGCCACGAAACTGTTCCCATTGCTTCCCCTATTCACTATACATGTGTGTTGTTCTAATGCTTGTTGAAATAAGAATTTGGACTATGTTCGATTATACTCCGAAATATTTACACTTGGTCGGAGTTTACTTTATTCAGAAGATAAAGTGTCTTTGAAACTAATAATTATTATTGTTGTCGAATATGTTAAACTGAATCATTTAGGTAAATGTGAATAAAAGTTATCCTAATTTTAAAGCTTATGTGTTTGTAAAAGCAGAGTAATAATGTTGAATTTTAGGGGACAGTTGGTACACTGGGTAGGATCTCTAACTATGTTGGGGTCGAGACCGGAATTCCGTCAGTTATTTACCTGGACAATATTAATTTCTCATAAAGGGGTACTCATTAACTTTCAGAATGAAATATCTCTCTACAATTACTAGAATATCCGTTCTAAATTGCTGGCCTACTAATAATTAGCTGTGACAAATTTTCACAATGATTATGTAACGAATCAGCTCACAATTAGTTAAAAATCA
>JAZBGY010002406.1:0-11034 GCA_037414755.1 Lydus trimaculatus
AAAGAAGCACGAATTAGCTTCCGGTCTTCTCTAGCACTTGTGATACGTTTTCTTCCCGTTCTGCAGCGATTTTCGTGCGAAGAAGTATTTAGATACCGTTTAAGTGTGTATCGAACAGTGCTGCGTGGACACTTCACTAATTTCGCAATCTGGGAATGATTTTTCCCTTGTTCGAAAAAAAACTGTATTTTTAAGCGTTTTGATACATCAAGTTCACTTTTTTTGGGCATTTTCAGTTAGAAAACAATATAAAAAGGAAAATTGAACTGTAAAATATTGAATCACGTTCGGTATGTAACACTACAAGCGCTCACAGTGAACTAAAAGTTGTTGTTGAAAACATAAAAATTCGCAAAGACGTTTTATTACATGGTAATTACAAGTATGGGCAATAAACCATCACTTGAACCCGATGTTTAGAGTACTGGCAATAAACAATCAACAAAACAGGCGGCTAATATCAATAGATTTTTAGTTTCAAGGAGATACAAGGGGTGGCAAATACTTTTGGCCAAGGCTGTACTCTATCTGGAGAGCAACCTAACCAAGGATTAGTTTTTGAGACAATTAAACTACATTGAATTATTTCCGCAGACATCTTTTCTACATAAAATTCAGGAGCTAAAGGTTCATTCGCAAGACCGTATTACTAAATAAAGCTCCAAAAAAGTAATCCAAAGATTCTCTTTCCAATCCGGGTTTTTATTACTACGATATGTATAAATTCTATAGGCATTACTCGCTATTATCCTCAATTGTCTTTCTTTTAGCCATACATTATGAAATTCATAAGATTCTTGACAGATTTTTTGAACATCGCTTGAGAGACGACTTAATATTGTTTTACAACATTCTTTAACTAAAAATTCACTTAATTTCAAAAGTAATTCAGACGCTTCTTAGCTACTTACAATAGCAATTATTTTAACAGCGGATATAATAGTCTTGTTATTAATCACTTCTACAGGATTATGCCTTCCAATTTTAAATAAAATAAAATAAAAAAAAAACAAAAATAAAGAAAGAAAATATTATTATTTTGTTTTAAACAAATAGTTTATTTAAAAACTTATTTCACGATATATTTGTGATATCAAAATTAATATTTTAAATTATTAAGATATTAAGGACACACTTAAACCGATCTTCACTTAAGTTTCAGAAATTGATCTAATAAAACCAAAAAGCTGCTCACTATAGCAGTTTTTTAATATACATCGCTCCTATTAAACTACCAAAACAAAGTATACATAACAATTCCTTTGATAATTTGGAAGGTAAAGCTACTGGTTGGGAAGCACTATATACTAATGATCTGACACACAGACGGCTCCAAGACGACCGTGAACACAGGAATAGGGCTAGTGGGGCCCAGACATGAGGAGGCAATTTCTCTTGCGCTGGGAAACGATTGACCATATTCCAAGTAGTACTAATAGCCACAATGAACTGTGCACAGGTCATGTTGTAGAGGAGCTATAGAAATAGCATCCACATCAAAACAGACAGCCCAGCAGTGTTTAGATCACTGAGGACTGTAGATATCAAATCCAGACTAGTGCTGGAATGCTTCGAAGCACTGAAGGGGCTTGCTGAACATAACAAGGTGAACTTGAAATGTGTGCCAGCTCATCAAGGGATCGAAGGAAATGAGAGGGGCCGATAAATGAAGAAAAATGTCAAAAAATTAATAAATTCGTCCGTCCATTGCATGCGATAAGCAAAATGTTATGAAGGAGTACTTCAGTATGGGGAGGTATAAACATATTGATTGTTTTTACTTGTGTCAAACTTACGTCAGCATGCCTAAACATGTTATTCGTGACAACGCAAATTTTCTAATTTTATTCAAACAGGATCAGCTAAACTTGCGTCATATATATGACGAACATGTCAATACGGACCTTTCATTCGATAAGTTCTGGATCGATAAGTGCTGGACAAATATTCATGACTTCTTGACCATTGACAAAGAGAGGAATATTAATATCTAGAGGTACAGAAAAGGGCTAGATGGTTTCATTCAACCATAACAAACGGTTGAAAATACTAGAGCGGTGTTGATTCGCTTTCTCGACAGTACGTCTTCGCTTTTGAGCCCGCCATCTGCAGCAGTTTCAAGCAATGGAGCTACAGATTTTAAAAATTTTCGACACAATCCAGTTAAATAAGGAGCTTATTAAAAAGAGGTGCCAGCTAAATTTATTAAAAGACTAGCACAAAAACGTGAAGTAGTCGAAGAGATCCAAAGATGGGATTTAAAAGTTGCTAATAATTCGGTTGAAATTAAAGCACGCCTATTACAAAATGAAACTATATTGGTAAATAATAATGAATTTCTTACGACACAAGAGACAGAATGGACAAAAAATCCCAGAAATAATGCAATGCAGTATAATGGAAAACTTGAGAGATTGGTTATTCTTACACTACACAAATAAGGGAGAGGGGCGCAAAGTGGGTCCCTTCAAATTTTCAATACTTCAATTCTTAAATAATAAGGGGTAAGATGGACCACCTAAACTTTTTATTAAATATAATTTATTGAGAAAGTTAAAGCTAATCAAATTAAGTTTAACTAACTGCTAACTTTCGTTAGCAGACTATTAGAATTATTTTCTATGATATTGAAATACAACTATATTTTATATTTGTTTGGGCATACCACACGTGTAGCTTCGAACAGCTTTGTTGTGAACACAGGCACATGAGTCATGGGCCCAATTTTTGGATTGGCTACATTGAATCCAAGGCTCTACAGATTCCGAGTATAATTTTCCACAGAAAATACATGCCGATTGTTTTGATTTGTTTTTGCCTTTCCCCTTTCCTTTGATTGTTGTCTTGTTTGTCGTCAATTTTTTGAGATATTTTTTAAATCCTCTCTTTTATCCAGAAGAGTTTGCCTGTACGCGGTGAGCCAGTTAGAATTGCAGTTCTGTTCTGCGTTGATTTACGTTTACCAGATTGATTTTCAGTAAAAGGAAGTATACTTTCTGGCGAAACGTTGAAACCGTCTATTTTCCTTTTTTTCTCTCGTTCTACATCCTTAGAAGAATTATAATCTCTTAAAGCTTCTCGACGAAATTGTTGCTTGTATTCATCAGCAGTTGTTTTTGAAGAATGGGCGACAATTTCTTCTTCTTCGGAGTCAGTTTCTTCACGATATAAGTGAACAATGCTGCTACGTCTTGTTCTGCGTCGATCAACTTTATTTTTAGTCAAAGGATAAGTAGTTTGCGATGAAATTTCGGAACCATCTAATATTTTTTTATTCTCTAATTCTTCATCTGAATCTGAAAAACTATCGTCCTTTAAGACATTTCGAAGAAATTGACGCTTGTACTCATCAGTAGTAGTTTTCGAAGAGTGAACGACAAATTTTTCTTCCAAGTCGATTTCTTCATGATGAGCTCGAATTTGAGAATCGCTTTATCCCTTCTGATCCCCCATAACTGAAATCGAACTCGTTCTACGAGTAAGACACTGCAATTCAGATACATCAACATCACCATCATCGAAATTAGCAAGAGCATTATCAGTATCAGGATCATCATCATCAACAATAGCATCGTTAATTTCTTCATCAGATTCCGAATCGTTATTACTACTGAGATTGGTGCTATTATCATCGTCATCAGTAATAACAGTAGTCGTAAAAGTAGCCGTAGTAGAAGTCGTAGTAGAAACACTCGATGAATTTTCAGAGCTCATAGTACCAGCTGCTACAAAATCATCATCACCGTAGACTGATCTATTGAATGGTCATATTCCGGTTTTGCTGCAGACTTGAAAGCTGTATTTTAGATTTGAGGGACATCATTTGCTGTTACGACACGACCTGGGTGTTCCCTCAGCCACTTCTTGACCTCGCCAAAGTAAGCAATTGAAGCTGGTCGCATAACGCTTACATCAAGGGGCTGTAGCGATGAGTAGTGTGTGGTGGTAAACATAGGATGACCACATGGTTTTCCCTAGCATATTCCACAACTTCTAAATTTTGCGTGTGAGTTGCGTGGCCATCTAATATAATTTTTATTGGGGGCCGACTTTGCTCCACATTTTTGATTTTATAATTTTAATGGACGCAATATAATAGTGTTAAATAAATAACAAGAGTCTAGAAAGAAGTAAAACGCCTAAAAAAATCAATGTTATTATGATTATTTTCCTTAAGGCGCCCACTTTGCCTCCGTCGCCCCTATAGGTTAGTTTTTATGTTGGAGACGTTTGAATTTTTGTATCATTTATTCTTGTAATCTATAGAGGATACTAAAACATTTATTGATTACCTTAAAAAAGCCAATTAGGGCATGAATTGGCGTCTTGGACACCTTGAAATTGTGGAACTGTCATATGATAGATCTAGTACTTATGTGGAAAAAATCGACTTAATTATCGATAAATATAGGCCAGATTTCATGCTCGTAGTATTACCGATTAATTCTCTCGATCGATACTCTGCTATTAAAACGAAATGTTCTGTGGATCGAGGAATACAAACGCAAATGATTGTTGCAAGAAATCTAGCATCAAAAGGAAGAAATACAATGTGAATAGCGACAAAATTCGGTATTCAATTGAATTGTAAGGTATGTAGTGGACCGTGGGAATACATATCCCACTCAGAGGTCTTATGGTTGTTGAATATGATGTTTGTCGTGATACGCCAAATAAAAAATTGAGCTTTTGTGGTATGGTAGCCACACTCGACAGACATCTAACACGTTGTTATAGTGCTGCTCATCAACATGAAGCTCAGGAGAAATTAAGTTCAACTATTGCACAGTTTCTGATGGTGGCATGCAAAAAATACCAACAAGTTAACGGTGCTTATCCTGAAAATAATAATCTACCGTGATGGTGTTGGGGAGGGTCAGTTGGATTTTGTAATTAAGCACCAAGTGGAAAACATTAAAAATCTATTACAAACGGAAATTTACAACAAACAAGAACCTAAATTTACATTTATTGTTGTTCCAAAACGTATCAACACTAGATTCTTTTTAAATAAAGCAAATCCTTCACCTGGAACAGTGGTAGACGATGTCGTCGTGACTTTACCTTTTTTCATGGCCAGTGTGGGATATTTTTCACTCTGCCGTGAATGGTATGGGGCATTGTCCATTATAATTACTGAACTAGCCGGTAAATTTATTTTTAGCCGACAACAAAAGGCTGTTCGTTGCCTGCCGGCATGCAACCTAATCAGCCTTTTCCCCCGAGACGAAGGAGTTTTCAGGTTACATTTGCCACTGTTGTCTACTCATCCCTTTTTAACCACATCATGTATATCGAACCATGTTCCGTCCAGGTAGACAATATTCCTCTTTTCTGAGCGATATTGTCTGATTCTATTTATAAAATCATTCCTTATTGTAAGGGGCGTCGAGACTCCATTATCTCTTGGCGTTTGTTTAGACGCTCGTATCGAAAGCCGATCTTTCCGAGAATCCTTTGCAAATGAGCTGCCGTGCTTTAAATTCATTTCGTAAACCAATCAGAGTTGTGCACTTCATTTCTTTGATACATGCTGTAAATGCAGGTTTTTAGCTCTTTAATTTGATGTGGTCCCTTTTTTTCTACAGCGGACTGCCGCTCTATAGGCTTCCTTTTAAAACTATCTTCGCCTACCTTGCAAGCTTTGCCCACTATACTGCGTGGTAGACCAGTTAAATCTGCTACCTCATCAATGAAAGCATTATGTTTCCTTTCCACCAATGTCTTGTATATTTTTTTCAAAAGTAATTTTACTTCTGGCCAATAACAGTTTCTACCACGTCCATCTTAAATAAAGATACGGCATGTTAGCAAATTTTAGATTTTTCAAATGTTGACAAGCGCAGTATTTCCGAAAGATTTTGATCATTTCTTCTTGGTCTACAAGTATTTTTTGTATTATGTAAACGGTTTTCTTTTGCTGTGTCATCAGAATCATTTGATAAACCAGAAGAAGTTGAAGACTTGCTGTTGGAGCTTGTAGTTTCATTAAATATACATGTGGAAAGCGAATCAATAGTAATAACGGGCTATGTTTTATGTTTATCACCCGATATATCAAACAGTTCTCTATAAAAAGGACAATCGGGCACCCTACCTTTTCCAGTTTTCTTTCTTTTATCATTCGTTTTGATAAACGATGCTTGTAAATTAGCAAATTTTTGCCGGACTTTTTCACGTCTTCTACAGCCTCTCCAACGTAATAGCCCGCAGAATTCATTTCTGTTGCTATCTTACTCCAAACAGTATTGTTGGTAACAGTTTTATTTTGAAATTCTTCATCATATTTTCAAACCATATTGAAACCGCTGTAAACCGCTGCAGCTCGAAAAAACGCATCCGGTCTTAATTGTTCTTGCATTGCGAGTAACTTTTTTATGGCTATAGGACTTCTATGGAAATGTTCAACAATCGATTTTACTTTTTTTATTGTGCTTTGTAGAACATCAAAACCAGCACGAACGGTTAAATTTAAAGTATGAGCAATACATGGGAAATATTCCCATCCTATCAATTTTATTGCTGCTTTCATTTTAACAGCATTATCTGTGACGCATGCAGAGATTTTATCCGTAATTTCTCAATTGTTCGTTATATTTGAAAGTGCTTGTTTTATATATTCGGCCGTATGGCGGCGCTCCTGGCACTCAAAACAACCTAATAGTGCTGAACGCAATTCCCAATTGTCTTTTAATATGTAATGTGCCGTAATTGCGATGTAAGATGTTGTTGCACCAGATGTCCAACCATCGGTTGTTAAAGATATATGTCTGGCACATTTTAGTTCATGTTTGAGCTTTTCTTTAGCTACTTCAAATTGCGAATCAAATAAGGTTGTACTAAGCATAAATCTCGACGGTAATTTATAATTTGGTTCAAGAAAATTAATTAATTTTAACACTAGGTTCTTCCATTGAAACCGCTTCTGCTCGAGAGATGGATTTTGTTATCTTTCGCTGACGAATTCCATGTCTCTTTTTAAATGTCTTGACCCATCTATCACAAGCTTTAAATTAAAAGTCTACAAACTGTCCTGCAGCAGCTAAAGCCCACTGCTGCAAATTTCTGGTCGTGACTTGCTGGTAATTTTCTCTGGCTACAACGAAACGATCATAAGTCCATGAATCGATAATAGCATACTTCTCTTCTTCCCACCTGGGCAAATATTGCATTCTTTTCAAGCGATAGCATCCTTTTTTTGTAGTGTTTGCAGGTTCTATGTGGGATTTGCTTTAGCAATGTTAACTGTTTTGATTTTATAATCTAAAGGTATTCTCTCTACGTCTCTTTTTTTTGTCTTCTGGCTCGTACTCTTCTGATGAACAGTCTTCAGCTTCATCGAAAATCTTTTCTTCGCATATTTCATCAATATGGATAAGATCTTCTTCATTTACGATCGTCTTCGCACTTGATAGAGTTCTTGTCCTACAAGCATGGCTTCCTCACAAATTTTAGCAGAAGACTTTGACGCAATTGAATTATTTTCGGCAAGCAGTTTTTAGAAATACATAACTGCATCCTTTAACCTTAATTTTGATGTCTCGCTGTTCACTGATTCTTCAGAAATCATAGTTTGAACTCCTGAAGGACCAGCAATAACTTTATTTTCTGACATTTTCACCTTGAATCGTTCTGTCTTCCATTTTCTCCGATTTGTTAGCTGTATTTGTGTCATCTTGTCCTGTTTCTTAGATTTCCAGGACTTGGAATCTGTTTTCTATGATTGCTTCTTTGCTGTATTGTGGAGTCCAAGTTGGTTTTTTTGTTGGTATTGCTTCCAGTGTTATCACTGTTGATGATGTTATTGTTGCTGTTAGGACGTTTTCTGTTTGTTTTTAGCTTCCATTGATTTGTTGTAAAATCATCTCTATTTAGTATAATGTTTGATTTTAATTGTTCTTGTTGTTCTGGCATTTCTGTATCATAGTGCGTCCTAGTATTTTAGTATAATTACCCCTTAAGGATAAACTATCACCACACGGAATCTAATCGCAATCTTAATTTACCAGACCGTGCCCTCTCCTTGTGAGTAATTCTGAAGGCATTTTTCTCTCTTCTTCCCGTTTTCTTTAATTCTCATATAACTACTAAAATACGAAAATTTCATTCTCAACGCAAAACAATAATTGAACGCAAGAACAACCTACTTATATTTATATTTGTAACGTAATATCGAGTCAAATTTACAAAAGACGCGCATCACAAGGTATATTTTTGAGGTTTACCGAAAACTGTTCAAAGCCTAAAACACACACATGCAGAAATCTGAAACCAACAACTGCTAATCTTATCATTATACAACACATTCAGAAGAATTTAGAGGATTTAGAAGTTCAAATAGCGAAACATGGAGTATAAAAACTGATATATTTGAAGATTGGGGATTATATATGAAAATACAAAAAACTTGAAAACACAAAAAAATACAGCTATTCAGAAACGGTCACGTGAAGAGAAACAGTTAAATACATGAAATTCAACGGCAGAAGACGAAAATCCTTAAAAAAATAATAAAAAAGAGACATGTAAAAATTATACTAGTATTAACAGTGCTGCAGTTACCAATGTCGATCTTCTTCTATGGTACAAAAGTTTTTATTTATATTAAAAGAATGCTACTATATAGTGACTAACGAAATTGTTGCATTGTTACATTGTTATATACTGATATCGTTACATAGGTAAACGTAATTTGTTTATGTTATATGTGTTCGAAAAATTGCACGAACTTCCAAACCCCTCGAGATCCGTGAGTCAAATATGTAACTGTCCTTGTATTTGATAGATGTAAGTATGGTCAAGTTTGAGTTGCAGTTGATTGGATGTAGTCATGGTTGAATGAAGTATCTTTTTTGACTCAATTCCTTCCTTGATGGTCAGTTTTCGTGCACTATACGCACATTTTATTTCAATAATTGCATCGTCCCCAACCAAACCATCAGGCGATGATGCTAGAAATCTTTTTTCTCTAACAATAAACAAACCACAGTCTGCGATTTTAAAGTGTCTTCTCCTCAAATGCTTTTATTGCTATTTTCTCATTGACTACTCCATACTCTACTGACTTCGATGCAATTGTATTGCAATCATTTGATGGCATTAATTGACGGACAGTATTTTTTGTGTCGGTGTTCATCTGCATCTTACAAATTTTTCCAAAGTTACTTGCCGTAAGTCTATTTCGGCGTTGTTGATGCCATTCTCTATTGTCTCTTTGTCCAATCGTTATTCTCTGGATATCATCTACATGGATGTTAGAAATTTCGCTGAGAAATTTTTCTTTCGCAACTTTGAATTGTACTTCGTTCATGTTTGGCATATATGGTTTCTCAGATAATGAATCATCCCCATAATCTGAATCGCCACCATAGATTTGACGTTTTCTCTTACAAGTGTTTGCTTGCGTTTTTTCTGCGCTCCATTTTTCGAAATACAACGATGTGATTTCACCTAGCTTTCGTTTATTCATTTGTGCAGTGATTTCTTTTACAAATGAACTTTGTTCATTGTAATTTATCATAGCAGCGTAGCATCGTCCTTCATACAAGCCCTTTTGTGAATAGTTAATTCTCTTTCCATCAACTATTTTATTAATTATTGCGTTGAAGTATTCTCCTGCGTTGGTATCTACATCATTTAATAAGCTTGACGAAAGGTTAGCGACCCTGTTCAATGCTCTGTCGAAAAAATTTTTACAATAATATTGAGCACAGTTCGTATGAATACCAAAAATACGGAGTGGACTATTCAAAATGTCATTTTTCAAATTGCAGATCTTTTCATGTGAGGAAGCATTTTCATTTTTATGAAATTTTGTTGCTGCAACAACTGCCGTTCTGAATTTTGTTTTTTTGGAGGAAATTTCTAATATGTGGTTCTCTCGTCAAGCACCTAATACCCTCTCTTATTTTATTACAATAGTTTCTTAAAACATGATTACGACATTCGATCTTTTCAATCTGAAAATCTCACCCATATGGTCGTGATTCACACAATCTCCTGTAGACGCTACTGTCACCATCCCCAATCAACTTACCGTATTGAAGATTATGCATCTCCATTGACTTATTGAAACCTTCCACAATAATGTCTGACTCCATTGCTGTGGAATGTTTGTCAAAATTTCATTGCTGGTGTTTTTTCTCTTATTGTGTTCACATACTGAACAGTATTTATTCCGTACACCCATAAATAAAATCTTTTTTGTTCGGGCGCCTATCATACAAGCAACTCTAGAAGAAGCATTGTAATTCGTCTTATAATAGAGTTTGCTCCATGCACCATCAGTAGTATGGATATGCCGGTTCTAGATCAGGGGCACGGGGGCCCAGGCTTGCGCCATAGCATCGGCGGCGGCACGCGCCTGACGGTCTTATCAGCGTTGATTATATGCATGAATTCCTATCATTGCCCTATGGCTGACCTTTTTAGATATGTTGGGGTTATCTGAGCTGACCTGAGATTGTATTTGAGGTGTGTTGAATTAGGTTTTATCAGGTATGCTATTCACGTGCAAGCAAGATGTTTCAGGGATATGATTGATTTAGTCTTTGAAGGATAATTGTGCACGTGATGAGTGAAATTTGTCCGGTGTGCATTACTTTAAGACATTGTAAAAAAAATTCCCATTAAAAACTTTTGGAAAATTTCCAGTTGATAAGAAATTAGAAAAATCATGTGATGTTCTCGAAGAACTTTAACCCCCGGAACTGATAAAGAAAAGTAGACCATTTCCAAATATAGTGGAAATTTTTTTAACGATAGTAATGGAAATCCGAGGGATATAAAAGGAATGATTTTGAATATTTCTGAGTAGTTACACCTAATAAGTGTTAGACGAATCAATAAAATTTAATAAAGTCGTTTTTTTAAATTTTCAACTACAATGAATAAAATATGTGTACAGTGCAACAAGTCTTTTAAAACTAACCGTAATTTGAACAGACATATGCAAACTGTGCATTCATTTGTACGTAATTTTTAATGCTATTTTCTCTGAAGCGTTGGTTACAAATAAATGAACAATTCTTTACA
>JAZBGY010002407.1:0-11026 GCA_037414755.1 Lydus trimaculatus
ACAATAAATATTGATACACCTATGTAAGTTTATATCTTATCATTTTTTTATTTCTATTGGGACTAATCCTCTTTAGATACGTTATTGATTTTTCTTTTGTTATTTATCATTAAATAAATAAATGAGAATATTATATACTGTTCCAAAATAAAAGTACAACAGTACAATATCAAACTGTAGTAAATGTCAATACAGTTATTAGTAAACATGAATTCATAGTGAAGAAAGAGAGAGAATGACACTATTTGAATAATACAGAGAATAGCGCAAATCTTACTGTACTATACCTATAGAAGGACCCTAACTATGTTAAATTTCCTAACTTTATGCGGTTAAATCTGGAATCTATACAGCCGTCAGGTTGGTATCTTCCAGTAATATTTTTAGGTTAGGTGACCACAACATTCGAATTATTTAAATTTAAACCAACCAATATTCTGTAAATTCTTTTATCACTTTGTAAATATAAACGCCCTATCAATTAAGAAATCGAATGCACGCGTAACGTATGTCAAAATTTAGCTCCAGTAATGGATACTATTTTTCTTTGCGTAGACAGTGTTGTCTAGTGAAATTGTGTCCAATAAAAAACTAAAATAAGCCTTTGCAGAGATGTTTTTTGTTTTGTTTATACAAACTAATATACACTAGTTATGGGGTGACCTGTATACAAAACTGTTACATATACATCTGACGTATACTCATGTTTTGTATTGATCTATACATTATTCCAATACTGATAATTCCTATAAATATATTAAAAATGAATCAACTAAATTTTGAAGATATTGATAATTTTTTACAAATTTTAAACATTATATATTTATCTAGACTATATAGAGATTACGTCAACTGACATTATTCTAAAGAAAAGCATATGAATTAATATACAAAAATAGAAATTACACAATTAATTAATTAATTAAATTATAAACTTTTTTAATCGCTATTTATATAATTAATCTTTCAAGAAATGACATTTTAAATGAAAAAAAAATATAGATAAATATTATTATTATTATTATTGTACTTCGCTTGGTACATGTTTGTTTTCAAAACATCGTAATAAAAATATATGCCCAACGTCAACGCTAGCGCTACGCTAATACTGCGGATGATAGATAAATACTAGTAGTTGGAAATATCCGAAATTTTCCAATGCTAAAAACAATATCGAGACAATCTCCTATTGTTAATAGGAACGAACCTAATATTTGATAAATTCAGAACTACTGCCAAAATGACTTATTTTATTGGCATTACAAAACTTTGATGCTTCTAGACAAATGGTCTAATTGCGAAACCGGCTTTGATCATTTATCAAGAAATATAATAGAATGAATAAATAGAGCGTGTTTCACCTAAAATGCTCAATATTAAACGAACTTCATAACAGATAAATATACAAAAGTAAGTATAAATATGATTATTTCTGTTATTATAATCAGTGTCGACAATGCGTATGTTTCTTTATTGCTCTGGGCGCTCAAACGGAGCACGGACGGAATACGTCAAAAAGCTGTCAGAGTAGATTAGAAGCGTGAAAGAGTACTAAAACATTTGACAAGAAGTGGAAACGCTTAGAGCGCCCAGAGTACTCAAATGGCGATTTGAGCTATAAAGAAACACACGCAATATTCGATTATCTTCTGTAGTCGTTGCCAAATGTCTTTGTTGCTAACAATACGACTTATCTGTTATTGTGAGTTAAATAAAGATGAAGTTTGGCAATGACTTCACATAGAATCATAATTCAATTATGATCCATCTTATAATCTATCTGTTCAAATTCAACCGACCTGACTTTAAACTGATGTAAGCACAATATCCTTAAATTTATGACTATCGGAAAATTGTTATTCATAATACATGTCTCGTTGACATTATAAATTTAAAGTCAAGTCGTGTTAATCAGAATAGACGTAGTATAGATGGAATATATTTATTAATTCAGATAATGAAACCGATTTCTTTAGAATTAATATTTGAAAAAAATAAACCACTTTACATTGTTTATTTAATACAAAAAGCATAGACATGTCCTGGAGGACATTCGGAATTTTTTTATTTATTTATTTTCATTTCGGACCACTAAAATAAGCATTCAAAACAAAATGCAACAAAAAAAAATGACACTTTCATCTATTTGGCACGAAAAAATCGAATTACAGTAAAATTAGATCATTTCAACAATCTTAGAGAGGTGCAAAAAATAAAAAAAATTTGGACTAAACTATATAGGTTTGGTTAAAATGTTATTTTTATTTGTGATGTCATTGTATTGATTACTATTTAATAGCAATTATGTCATTCATTTTAATAAATTGTAAGGTGTGATATAATTTCCTGTAATCTGTAAATCTTTTGATAAAAGGAAAAAAGCTTTTAACATAAGTAGAGGTAATATATAATTCTTAAAGGAAACTGATAAAAATTGACTTTATCCTTAATTTAACAATATTTGTAGAACAACTATATATGTGTTAAAGACCATGAAATATTATTACAATCATAATACGCGATGTATCATTATAATTGAATTAATTTAAAATTTAACATATCAAATATGACAATGCAATCAATGAATTTAATTATAAAATCCAATTACTTTCAAGTTTCTATTAAGTAAATTCACAATTGTTTATTGATAAGAAAACTGTAACTAACTGGATCAGTATTGATATACCTTTAATAAACACTTAAATTAATTCAGTAGATAAAAAAAAATATGATAAGAACACGTCTAAATAATAGAAAAATTAACTAACAATCATTTTTCAAATAATTAGTTTGTTTTGTATACAAATTAATAAAATTGTTTAGAACAGTAGTTGACCGGGGTCAAATACACAAATTTAATAAATGACTGATACAAATTCTTTAAACGACTGTTATATAGCTATTAAAACATTTGTTAAACTGATTTAACTCAATAAAAATGCATTGTAATTGGTCGTGAATGACCCAAAAGAAAGAAAAAAAAAATGATTCCTTAAAGATCCCATTATCTGTTAATTAAACCATAATTCAATAACAATGTTAATAGAGGAAAATTTTATAATTATCATAATTAACTTTAATAATATTGTTTATTTATTTATTGTTATTTCTTTAGAAATCATTTTATTACTTACAGAGTTTTGGTGAAATCCCGAAATGAGTTGCTCAACTTAAGGGTAGTTTTCTGTTTCGTTTCCTCAGCGAATGGATTTAAATGTTCAGGATATTTGTTAATACTCATATTGTTGATTTTTTGTTGTTTTTAAAACAATTCTTAATTATTTTTTTTTAAAAAAACAAACAATCAAAAAATACACTTTCTTTCATTTATAGATTAACTTCAAACTGTATACTAAGGTATGAAGTGGAAATTGTAAATCTCCCACTACAACTGCATTACGTTGCGTCATGACGTCAAATGACGCGTTTTTTTTTTTATTGTTGATATTTTTAGGTAACAGATAACGCGAATTGTTTATAACATGTCTAATAAATACCTGAGGCGCCCATTAATTATATACACAATGACAATTAAGTAATAATAAATGATGAATAATTTTTGGTAAATCTTATACGAATCGTCTTACAATTAGACTATAAACATTATTGATCTTTCTATATGTACTACAGTTATTTTTACAAGACCTTGGCATCGAATAATCGATAATTTATTATTAACGATTCATAAAGAAATTAATTTGAATTAAAACAATGAAAAATAATTATAAATATTTACGATATTTATGATAATAAGAAAACGCAATTTTTTTCTTATTGCAATTCATATTGCATAAAATTAACCAATTATAACAAAACAGACTAGTTATCCAATTGAAAGAAATTTCAATTAATGTGACAGCTTTATTAATATAAATATTCAATTATAATGTAGCTTGTTAGAAGTTTTTTTTCTTTTAAAAAAACTACGCACTAACTTTTATTTACTTTATCACTACTAAATTAATTTCAATTGCACAATAAAATCAGTGGCTAAGCAATAGAGGTGGATGGGGTAGTACAGCTACTCGGCGCCCATGTTGGAGAAGACGCCTCTCATTACGAGCTAATGAATAAACGAATAAACCACAAAGAATCCAGATATTAGGCGGTATTTTAAGTTCTACTACCCGGCACTACCCACCGTAGCTGCGCCATTGAATAAAATTTCGGTATAACGTTGACTATTTACCTAAAAATATACAAATACTAAAACTAAATTAATATGCTACAGCTTTATATATTTCTTCTTTTATATATTGAGTAATATTGTTAATTTACTGATTACTTTAATTGGCGATAATTGTAATGCAAATTTTCCACACCTAACTTTACTAGTACAACTAATTCGTGACGTCACAATGACGCGTTTGTAGCGCGTTCGAGGTTATATCGTATGGAGGCGCCTTTACAAATTTACAGCAGGAGATCATGTTCGTTATTTAGATTACATTATATTGATAAAATTTTGCTCAATAGACACCAAATATTTTAAAATGCAGTAGATTGAATTCATTTAAATGCGATTTTAGTCGAATTAATATTTGTATATAGATGATTTTATGTGAATTTTTATTGAATTGAGGTTAGAATCGCCAAACGATCATGTACTGTATATAGTATTGTTTCTTTGCAAGTGTAACGTCAGTTGTCAAAGTGCGACAATTTTCGTTTTATTTTTTTACTTTTTGAAAAATCAAAAACAACTACTGAAGATTGTCAGGGAATATTTTGCTGAACATCCACCGGTTTAAATAAAATGTTTTTCTTTAATTTCAGTAAAATAGTGGTGGGTTTTATTGAATAATTTGTAGAAATGGCTCCGCCCCCCGTTGTAACAGGTTTGTCCCCAAATGAGGGGCCACCAGGTACAAGAATTAAAATACGTGGTGAAAATTTTGGTACAAAACCAACAGATTTAATTGGTAGAAAATTAATTAATTAAAACTGATAATAATCAAAAAAAAAAAAACATCTAACCTCACTTTATTTTAAAGGTTTAACAATTTGTGGTTTTGATTGTCTTTTATCAGCTGAATGGAAATCACCAAATAAAATTATTGCAATATCTGGACCTGCTAAAGGTAAAGGTGATGTAATTGTAACAACACGATCAGGTGGTGTTGGTACCTGTAATGTTACCTTTAAAGGTGAGATATTTTTATTGAATGAATTAAACCTACAAAAAAACAATCTACATATCTTCAGGCTATTATGAGACTATAGGGCCAATGAAAGAAAGTGCCGTATGGGTAGAAGAAGCTCCATTATTCTCTTGGGGACGTCACTCATTATCACCTAGTAGTTATCAACAGGAAGATCCATTAGGTTTATCTGTTGAAGGTAATGAAAAGAAAATTCCAGAAGATGATTTAATGGCATACTTTCCTGGTAAATCTGGTGATATAGCATCAGATAGTTTTTCACCTGGATGGTTTCTATTAGAGAATCATCAAATGACGTCTTTTAATGATCTACAAGCAGGGTAAATTCTATAAATAATGTTTATACAGGGTGTCTCACGTAAATAAGAACACCTCCATAACTCCTTTATTTATGGAAGAGTTTAGAAACTTTTTTCAAGAATTTAGAGGGCAGGGCCTAAGGAACCTATTTCCATAAAAAAATTTTGAACTCCATTACAAATTAGAGAATGCGAAACACCCCTTGAAACTTATACAATGTTGAAAGAAACACCACTAATATTGAATAGACTGAATAAGAAAATATTTTTTTCGTTTTCAAAATTTTTCATTTGGCTTAAAAAAAATCGAAAAAAGTGAGAAAATATCGTAATTTAAAAACCAATCCCATTCATAAATAAATTGAGGTCAGTGACAATACGTGTTTATCAAACTAAAAATAAGACTGCAGATCTCAGTTTTTTTGTTTATTTAAAAACAATTGTGCTTCACGGCGTTTATAATTCTTATTTGAAATAAAAAGTAAAACAGCTGTTTATCCATACAACAAATGCAATTCGCAATGTCAGCAAAACTCCCATTTAATTTCATCTTTGTTTTAATCAATGGGATCGTAACGCAATATCGAGACTACGTCTGATGAAAAAGTTAAAACGTTGATTCTAATTTTTTCAGGCTGGTTGATAAAGCCATACGTACTTTATTTTCAAAAATTGTTTATTAATCTTTATGACAAAATTATTCTTCAGAAATTGATAGAAAATCGAGTAGACAATCAACATTAGAGTGTTTCTAGAAAATTTGAAACAAATTCCAATATCAAATGGATAATTTCTAGTAGAATGAAATAAACAAAAACGCTGAGATCTGCAAACTTATTTCAAGTTTGATAAACATTATAATTGACCTTCTTTTATTTATGAATGGGATTGCTTTTTAAATCACGATATTTTCTCAATTTTTTCGATTTTGAAAACGAAAAAAATGTTTTCTTGTTCAGTCTATTCAGAATATTCAATATTAGCGGTGTTTCTTTCAACATTGTATAAGTTTCAACGGGTATTTCGAATTTTCTAATTTGTAAACCAGTTCGAAACTTTTTTATGGAAATAGTTTCCTTAGACCCTGCCCTCTAAATTCTCAGAAAAAGTTTCTAAATTAATGCATAAATAAAAGAGTTATGGAGGTGTTCTTATTTACGTGGAACACCCTGTATATTTTTTAAATAATTAACTAATTATGTACACCTTATTATAGATTGATATTCTTAAGGCGAAAAGTTGAAAGTCAAAAAGAAGGCCAATTATCATTTTTAAAAGCCAATATTGGTTCTGTTATGGATCAAGTTGATACATTAGTCAATTTACGTGAGAAACATGAGGCTGATTTAGCGAAATTTGGTAATGAGCCAACATTAAAGTTGGAAAAATCAATAAAAGGTGTTTTTGTTTGTTTTGATTTCACAAAATTTTTGTTATATTTATGTGTGATTTGTATTACAGAATCTGAACGGGAAGGTCGTAAATTATTTGATGATGTTTTAGCAAGACGTGATCGTGCTGAAAAAACACGTAATGCTTTAAATGTTTTAGCAAGATTTAAATTTTTATTTTGTTTACCATGTGTTATTGATCGTAATATAAAAAAAGGTGAATATGATATTGTTATCAATGATTATATAAGAGTTAAAAATTTATTTAACAAAACTGATGTGCCTGTAAGTTTTACTCTAATTAATTTATTTAATTATCGTTTTTATTTTTATTTCAAAAAATTTTTAAAAATTTTTTAAGATATTTAAATCAGCATTAAATGAAATTGATAAACGTATAAAAGATTTACAAGAGAAATTATTAATTGATTTACAAACAATGCCAATAACAGTTGAACAACAAAAACGTTTAATACGTTATTTAGTTAATTTAGATTCACAAGATGATCCAGCATGGGTTGCAATAAAAAGTCGTTCACAATATATAAATGATAAAATAAAAACAATATATAATTTAAATAAAAATGATCAAAAAGATATAAATAAAATAAAAACAACACCACAATCGAAATATTCAAAATATACAACATCAACAACAACAACAACAACAATAGATTTATTATCAAATACAGTACCATCAAATGTAAATTTTATTGATGAAATATGTTTAAATATAACAGAAACATTTCCTGATTTATGGAAAATTGGTCAAGCGTATTTTTCTGGTGAATTACGTGTTAAAGTTGAATCTGGTCGTCATGTAGAATTTAAGGTTTATTTTTTTCTATACTAATTGATTTTTTAAATGCGAACATTGAAAAAAAATACTACTCTTATGAGCCGTCCACACAACAACGACTCACTTGCGCAATAAAGACGGAATACCACACGGCGTCCACACGGTGCAAATAAGTTGGCATTAAGCTCATTATGATAAAAAAAAATCGTCAACAGGAGAGCATTCTCCACAGCAGTGTGGCCAAATTATTATTTTTATATCGTTTATTGTTAAAAACTAATAAAAATAAAAAAATAAGTTCAAGATGGAGCAGAAAATCGCTATTATAGTAAAAATATTCTATAATGTACCTAGTTAGGCGGTAGGGCGTGATCTGAAGTACTTCTGACAACTGTCATATGACCGCCAATAGTGGCGTCGATAAAATATTTCAAATTTATATATAGATATATGGCAAATTAATTAATTAACATATAACGAGCGAGTGATATTTTTTTACTTATCGGATGATACTTTCAAAAAAGAATAACTGTCATGTGTAAAAGTTGAAAACTGTTAGCCATTGCCATTATGCAATTCGCTCGCCTTACTGAGCAACTGTCAAAATTTACATTCCGCCCACTCCGGACTATACAAGGTGAATCAGCCGAAGCGACAGTTTTTCAATTTTTTTCGAGAAACGGAAAAAAAAACAAAAGAATACAGACTACTCCATCTAAAAATGACTTGGTAGCAAAATGGGCCCTATCGACAAATGAGCAAAGAACCACTAAAGCTAAAACTCCGGAATGTTTAGATTATGGCAATAATTTTTTCGTTTTCGAAGATCAGTCATTTTCATTGAAAAAAAAATCAAATACTTTTCCATATTTCGTATTTTAATTAATTTTAATAGACCTACTTCATTGTCAGATGTGTAGACGTATGCATCAATACATTCGAAATACGTATTTTTTATCTGTTTTTGTTTTTTTTTATTATTAAAGTGTGTGAGCGATGTTTCCATTAAACAATCACCACTTGTTTACTATTTATATTATGAAAAACTTGCAATCAATTAAAATGATGATTTTTGAAAACGAAAAAAATATTGTCATAATCTACATATTTTTGTATAGATTCTGAGAGATATTGAGAATTTTTTTCATTTTAGAAACACATCAATCATTTTTAGATAGAGTACTCTCTATCCTTGTGTTTTTGTTTCGTTTCTCTAAAAAAATTATGGAGACTGTAGCTTCGATTGATTCACTCTGTAGTTGTAAATTTATTTTAAATAGTAATGTATATCAAGACATCATAATCGTTTGATAACAATCACCGGACTCGTCTACATACAAGCTTTAGCGCACAAATTAAATCTAATGACGGTTTTCCATTAAACAGACTAGTTGAGTTTCTGTTTTGTTCGTGTTCTTCGACACACTACTGAAAACAGAAAACAAATATTGATAGTGACAGTCAGGGGCGTGCAAATATATTCAGGGATCCGAGTGCAAAAATGCAGATGGACCCTTACTTAAATTATATACATTTTATAAACAATAAAAATCAATAAATAAAGACCTCACAGTTCAGTCAGTGGGTTATTTTACTAACTAACCTAACTGATGGGCCCTGGTGCGGTACACCCGGCACACGCCTTATATGCACGACCCTGGTGACAGTTTATAAACACATTGAAACTCATTGATCTTGCCGGTTTCGAACGGGACTCGGAAAATCAACAGCAACTGTTTGTTTGATTTTTTGTTTCTACACGAGTTGTGTTGGGGTTTTGTTTTGTCTGTTTAGTGGAAAACCACCTTAAAGCAATATAATGTTTATTCAAGTCGCGCATTTTGGTTTGCACGAGCTACCGTTCTGCCGTCCACACGTACGAGCTTCCGTATACAAACCGGTTTACGCAAGTAAACCCACGGTAAAGTTCATTTGGGGTTTTGCATAATAGGCCCCATACACCTGCGAACAAATTCCGCAACAGAGGCTGTTGTGCAAACAATTGAGTAGTGTATGGTGTTGTTTGTCGTGCTGCGCAACTAGTTGCAGAAATTCAAACTTGTTTGAATTTAATTGCACAACAAGTGGCTTTGCGCAACTACTGCATCGTGTATGGGCTTTGTGCAACACATTGTGCAATAACTGCAGTTTCTTTTTCACGCATGGAATACATGTTTCGGTAGGTATATACGACAAAAGCAACTGGAGTTTGCATTAAATTGCGTATAGTGTATGGGCGACCTTTGTTTGCACAACAATCTGTTGTGCAACATCAGTTTGTGCAATTTGTTCGCAGGTGTATGGGGCCTATTAGACACCCGAGGTTTATCTCATTCTAATAGGCTCCATACACCTTACAATACGTAAGAATTCTTCCATCTTTGTCATGATCGTGTTGAAACATTTGCTGGCAAATTTATTAGAGAAAGATCGAAATACATATATTTTCGGTAATTTTTTGTTCGCATTTGAATAATCAACACTTTAGTAATTTTTAATAACAATTTTTTTTTTGTTATTAGCATATTGTTATGACAATAATTGAAAGTTTTTGTAAATCAATTCGTTCATCAATATTACCAAATACATTAGATAAAACAGATAAAACAATATGGGGTAATTGGTTATTATCAACAGATCAATCAGATATTGTACCATATTTACCAGAAATATTACGTTGTGTACGTTCAACTTATACAGTTTTAATTAAATTAGATTTACCAAGTGAAGCATTAGATATTGTATCATTATTATTACTTGATTTACGTATAAATTGTATGACATTATTATTTAAACAAACATCTGAACAAGTTAAACAATTAACAGAAGATTGGAAAATCGATTTTAGTGGTAAACATCCAGGAATAACAGAACTAGTAGGTGTTTTTTTTTGTTATTATTAAAAATTAATAGATTAATTTATATAAAATAAAAAATAATTGTAGCCAATTAAATTTGAACATATAATGCAAGATGTTATACAAATTGTAAAAGAATCAGTATTTTCAACAGAACAACGTGAAGGTTCATTATTAGATAATCAAATAGCATTAAAAGAATTAAATAAACAAATTGAAATTGTTTTAATGGCATTTCATAATGTATTAAATGAATTATCATCAAATGATAATTGTGATGATGATGATAATTCACCAGTTGTATCACAATTAATTGGTATACAAATAAATGGTTATAAAACAAATTATATAAATAATAATATGCCAATATGGGAACATAGATTATTAATAACATTATCAAATTGTTTATATACAAAAAATTATGTATTTGATAATATTATCAAAAAATTTAATGAAAATGGTTTTCCATCACCAAATTTACCAATTAATAATATTAAAATTAAATTAGATAATTTAG
>JAZBGY010002408.1:0-11009 GCA_037414755.1 Lydus trimaculatus
CTCTACCTGTATGCAAAGTTTTATCAAAATCGGAGAGGGACAGTTGTGTCCCTTTCCTTGTTAGCAAAATATTCTCTAATTGTGACCATTTACTAAGTTTGAGATCATGTGCTAAAACCCAATTTAATTCTTCCTTTGTTAGTATATTTCCTTTCAAACAAACCTGGCAGGTCATATCTGATATGATTTTTATGATAACCATTATTTTTGGTATTTTATCAAAATCACATTTATAAACCACAACTGAATCGGAATTCACTTCCAATAGCCAGTCAAATAACACTTTCTTTCTTACACTTAAACAAAACTGTTCATAATTTGGTATTTTATCTCGTTGAAACCATTCTTTAATTTCTTTCTGATTCCTTTCAATTCTACGTTGCTCAGGATCCTTCCTCTTCACAGGGTTAGGCTTGCTCAAATATTTCGTCAAGTTTGGAAAAATTCGTGGCACTGCACCAGGTAACAATATAGCTTTACATCGAGGATATCCTTTCCACATATCAAAAGCATCTTTATATTTTTCAGTACAAGATACTACATCTTCACTAAAATGTTTTATGCAAACAACTGAATACTTTGTTAGCGTCCAGTCTTTTCTGGGAATTGTGTTTATCTACAGCCGTTTTTGTTCTCCGTTAGAAGGAAATCTGAATACAGGTACATAGCCTTCCTTCGAAAGTTTGTAGTTACTTCTACAGAGGGGTACGCAGAATTTGTCTGGCATGTTGAAACTACAGAAATAAGGCATGAGGAAAACATTTTATTAAATAATAAGAAATTTAGGTATGAAAACCTGAAGTTAAACTATTATAAAATAAATTTACTTACTATTAACGCCGTACAATATTCAGGAAAAGTCAATATTATCACTCTGATTAATTATTATTAACGACCATATCCTTTAATGATAAAAATATGTGTGAGATGCAGTTAATGCTGGGCCTGAACGTGACATTGCCAGATTGACTATATTCCGGCCTGTACACTAAAGACGGCCATGGATTTACTCAAAGTCTCTTTTCAACTTCTTAACGGTTCTTAAGAAATGCTGCATTTTAGAATTGAGAAACAGTTGGAGGTCACATGACCCCAGTTTTGGCATTTATTACACTGAATTATCTCCTTTTTGTTGTTATAACGTTCCCATTTCACTACTAAGTACAAAACCGTTTTTATTTTTTGGTTTAATATTTTTATTTGTCATTTCCGCCGTTGTAATAATTAGAAAAGGTTTACTGATCTGAGACTGTGTCTTCATCTCGTCCACATCTTTAATAAAGTTGTATTGTTTTAATTCTGTTATTAAATCATCTTGTTATTTTTTTATTCACTATTATATCTTCTGGTTCACCATTTGGATCGGAATTCTTCCTCGTCCTTTGAGTCATATTTTAGCGTTGTCTGTTGATGGTTATTCTCTGGATCTTTAAGTACTTCACGTTGTATCAGTTGAACTTTACGATTTCGTTAGTTTTGGAGACGTTCATCATTCATGTTTTTGTCATAAATGTTTTTATCATTAATCACATGTTTGTGTCTTTTGCACTTATTCTATTAAATGTTTAATCTAATCATTCTGTCTATTACGAGCACTATTAGCTTTTGTCACTGCTTACTAATCGATTTTCTCGAATTATATTGAGAAGAGCGCGCTTTACTACTTCAATGATTTAATGTTCACCTCAAGAATTTTATGTCCTGTAAATATGAGATAAAACAAAGACCTGCACGTCTGAGGGTCTCCTATTGCTAGTATGGTATGTGAGAAATACGTTAGAATGATGGAAAAGTGTCATAGCCCAGTGACGTCATTGTTCAACGTAAAAAAAGGTAAAAAGGACGTCATATATAGAGGTCGAATAGACGTGTTTTTTTGGGGAACTTTAGGAATTTAGGAAAATAAATCAAAACGTGTAGCAGATACTGTATGTTGCACACATTACAGTCGGTTGCCAAATTATTAGGGACAGTACTTGTTTTTTGTAGTTTCCAAGCTTAAATTTTGTGAGCAAATACTTGGTCTTAGGTTTTTATTTATTAGTGTGTTTTATTAGAACATATTTCTTAGTAGTTGTTTTTCCATAAAATATGATATAAAATTTTTACTAAAAGTCTTAATACTTGGTGCTTGAGATTAGGGTGTGCTGCCACACTCTGATCAGGGTTTCAATCAGTTGTCTCTTGGTGATGATAATTTCTTTGGCGACCTCCCGTTTTGTGAGTTCCCAAAGGTTTTCAATGGATTCAGATCAGACGAATACCCTGGCCAGGGCAAAACCCTCACGTATTTGTCAGTCAGGAATGCAGTAATAGTCCTGGGTTTGTGGCACGGTGCCAAGTCGTGCATAAACACGTAGTCCTGATCACCAGGGAACCATTCTTCAACCTAAGGTAGGAACCTACTTTCCAGTACTCTCTTGTACTGGTCCTGCATCATGGTCCCTTCCACGATGTAGAGGCGTCCCATACCCTTGGCTGAGTTCACAGACCACACCATGACTCTAACAGGGTGTTTAAGCCTTTCCACAAGGCAGTCCGGGTGGAACTGCTCCCGTGAGC
Source organism: Lydus trimaculatus (assembly GCA_037414755.1). Taxonomy (NCBI): domain Eukaryota; kingdom Metazoa; phylum Arthropoda; class Insecta; order Coleoptera; family Meloidae; genus Lydus; species Lydus trimaculatus. The sequence continues at coordinate 2,563 of JAZBGY010002408.1, forward strand.
GTCGGCAGACGAATGAGCTTTTATCAAGCAAAATTTGAAAACTGGACTCATCGGAGACGCAGACCTATAAAATATTTACATAATCACAAAAACATTATTAATTGAAATCATACTCTACTCCAGTCTGCAATAGTCATATTTCGGTGTTGTCTGGCCCATTGCAGTCGCTTTTTCTTCATTGCCTCAGTCAGGCGTGGTTTTTTGGCTGGGCGATGACCGAGTAAGTTCTCTTCGGCCAAGCGCCTCTGGACTGTCCTTTTAGAGACGTTGATGTCCCTGATTTTACGGTCGGTACGAGAAGTGGTGGTCCTTGTTCTGCCACTTTTACCGACTCGGCCCGAAAGTTACAAAAAACAAGTACTGTCCTTAATAATTTAAATGAAGCCCAGCATGTAGTCTCTGCATTTTCTAGAGGAATGAGTAAACATTTGGTGCGAACGTCTTTAACACTCCACAATTTTGTAATCTGCTGAGGAGGAACTAGATTGTTTCCTAAATTACACAAATTCAAGTAAATTTAATTTAAAAATACGACATTTGTTTTACGTTTACCTGTACTTTTTGTGGAAATAATGGATGGATGAGGTCTTTCAAACGAAGTTACTTCATCATCACTGCTGCCATAGGACGTGGTCGTTGTCTTTTTCGTCGTTGATAGGACGGTTAACTGGCGGAGGGCAAGTCCGCCAGACGCTTCTAGAAAAGATTCGATGAATCGAGGAGCCCCACTTCAGTACTGAATGAATACAACTCTCTTTCAGTCCTATTTTAAAGATATCTTCTGCCTGGTTGTTCGATTTAGGCCAGATACCACGGGCTTCAATTATAATGGGTAGAAACAAGAATTGTTTATCCGGCCAGCGCTTTGCAGCCGCCTGCCTAAACTTAGGACAGTCGTAAACTTTCTTTTTACGCTCCCAGACAGAGGATAGTTTTGTGTCGGAGGCCCAGGCGACTTGGATGTCAGAAATTACCAGTGTATTGTTGTTGACCTCAATGACCAGGTCAGGATTGGAGACAGTGCCGTCTGGATGCCTCACATGAGGTTCTTTCTTGACGTTAAATCTCTTACCATAATTTAGTTTTCGATGAACTCGCCGTGGAAGATAGGAAAAGTTTCAAAAATTTCACAAGAATGTCGGCAAGAAGATTTCTTAGCTAAAGTGGGCATAAAAATATCTAGACAAGATATAACTTTCAGCATTTCAGCAAAAACTAGATTATTGCTAACACAATCTTGCTATAGGAGAAACGTTTCAAAGTTTGCACTATAATTTCAGAATTTTAGTATTTCAGTACCATCTATATCACACATTATTCCAGAAGCTGTAAAAGCTATTTTTGAGACTTTGCAAGTTGAATATCTTTGTACACCTAAAGAAGAACATCAGTGGAAAAAAAATTGCATCAAGTTTTTATAAACAATCGAATTTCCCAAACTGCTTGGGTGCTCTTGACGGAAAACACATTGCATTTCGTGCGAAGAAAAAAAGATGGGTCATTTTACTACAACTATAAAGGTTGTAATAGTATAATTCTCATGGCTTTGGTAGATGCTGAGCATAACTTCCTTTATATTGAGTGAATGACTGGGGAGTATATAACAAGAGCACTTTGTGTTCTGCAATACAAAGCAATACCATAAACTTTTCTCCTGATGATTATTTACCTAATATTCAAATTAAAACACCCTAAGTTATTGTGTGTGATGATGCTTTCAGACTCACTAGAAGACTAATGAAACCATGGGGTCAAATCTCAACAAAAGAAGAAAAAGTTTTCAACTATATTGTTATCGGGATTGTAAAAGACCCAACATGTAGGGCATCTGAAGAAGAAGATGAAACTTCGCTTCATATCTTATGCTACTGTGAGGCCTTGAAGGATCTCAGAACATGGTATTTGGGAGGGGAATACATCTCTCCCGAAGAAATAAAAAGGACCCCGTTAAACGATATCCTGGACTTTATGAAAAGGACGGGACTATTGGGGGAAAACAACTAACCCAAGCTAGGTGTGCTGACAGGTGTACAAAAGGCCTTGTAGGCCGAGGTACAGTGGGAAATGAACCACTGCTCGTGTGTGAGGGACTGGAATAAGAGACCTTACACAAAACAGTAATAATAATAAATAAGCTGGTTATTTCAAATTGTTAAAATCGCTTCATCATCGATCAGCTGTAGCTCATTTCCTTTATATCTAGCAAAAATGCCTGCTGCATCTTCCAGTATGGGTTTATTTAGTGCAAAGTTTTGTTGAAGTGCATTTAATGTTTGTACATTCTTTTTAATTGCGCTGTGAATTGTTTCACAATTGGCGAATCTATCCAGTTTTCTTTTTTTTTTGGTTCTGCATCACTTATTTACGGTATTCGCTCCGAGGGCAAGCGCGTGCAACGCCACCCGTGGGTATATTTAACACTGAATGACGAATATTTATATATTAAAGTATAGAAGCAATCAGTAAACAGTGCTGTTAAAATATTTTATTTTTCAATAAATATTAATTTTTTATAAGAAAAAAATATATTTTTAAGAAGAACTAAATGAATACATTTTGTTTTAAATTAAGAATAATGATTTTATTAAATTCCGTACAATCAATAATGGCTCTGCAATCCTTGTATGATTTTTTAAAGGCATCAGGCATAGTTGCTTGAACTGTTTCTTACGTAGGCCAAATTAAAAACTGTTTGCATGCACCAGCTAAGTACATTAAAGTATCATAAAATACTTTTGATATTGTCGTTCTATGCATACTAAATAAAACACCCATCGCAGTAGACGTAAGTCCACAGCTCATTGTCATTAAAAAAATAAGCAACTGATCTTCCAGAGGTATTTTCATCCTGTTGTCAATTTTTTTCTTGACATTATTTTCAGCAGCAATTGAAATGTTTCAAGCTTGACACCTGCAAGGTCATTAAGTTCTTAAGCATCTGTTATAGAAGAGTATCCATGAAATCCAGGTCTATTCATTATCGGACTATCTTTATGATTGTCAATATTGTTGATGGTATTTAATTTAATTACATCTTCAGGGTTTGGAGTTTTTTTTCTGCTCAGGCTTGTTTTTAATTCTTGGACGGTACACTTGAAGTTCAACATCACAAGAAGTGGAAGTACAATATTTACATATAAATGATTCACTACCTTTCCTGTTAAAATCATCATCATTATCATCACTTAGAAAGTCAACTTGAGTTTCTGCATCAATAAAATTACTCGTACTGTTTTTATAGAACAAATCACTCACATTTGCGTATAATAGCATAAGAATAAACTCAGAATATTCGTCATCCAGTGCGTAAAACCGCCGCCTCTGGCGCTGCACTCGTTGGCCTCGGAGCGAATAGCCTCAAAATTCTCACCCCCCATTTAATTGTCATTGTCATTGTCTACGACAATTAATTCACTAGTTGTGTCTGACCTGGTATCATTGTGACCATAATTTTTTTGATGCTGTAACATGAGTGTTCAATAAACTGCTATATAAAATTTTATACCTTTATCTCAGTATCCAATGTTCTTTTGCTTTTTCTCCGCCTAATGTAGTCCGATAAAAAATAGTGATTCGTATCACCTGGCAGATGTTTCATACTCGTCATCGCGTTCTCTTGCACGGTTTTTTGCCGGTTTTTCTTTTCAATTTTGCATTTTCATGCATGAACTGTGACCGCAAATTAATCATTTTTTTTCACACCTTCTGTGGTTATTGTTGGAATTATATAATTTTATATATGTGGATGTAGGATGTAATGGCAGAGTAAGTGATGGTGGAGTGTATAGCAATTGTTCATTAAGTACCGCAGTAGAAAATATTAAGGTTCCATATGTAATAGTGGGTGATGACGCTTTTCGTTTATCGAATAGAATGATGAAATCTTATTGACAACGATCAACTAGAGAGAAAAAAGTTTTTAACTACCAGTTAAGTCGTGCCAGACGAGTGGTGGAAAATGCCTTTGGAATTCTACTCAACAGATTTCAGGTTATACAAAAAGACATAAATTTGGAAGTAGAAAAGATACAGAATATCTTTGTATTATATAAGATGGTCTGGATTTCAAATTTCGCATCATTTCTAATTTAAGATCCTGAGCCACAGATTGTCCAAAAATATCATGCTTAGCTGTCAACCTTGATGCATGAAGACATTCTTTCAATGAATCCAGAGTTTCCACCGTTTTTTTATTATATCAGGTTCATTTATTGATTGAAGTTCTTTCACCTGATGCTGCATGTGTGTTACATTCCGTTTTTAATTTCGATTTTTTATACATGATGATGATGATGATGATGATAGTGGTGTTTCAAATAAATGTTTTTCGGCGTCGTCAGTGTCGCTCTCCTCATTATTTGATTGTGTATTTTCTACTTCTGTCTCAATAACATCTTTCATTTCTTGTGTCTATTTACAAAATAATAAAAACAGTATTGATATGACTAATACTGTAATACCTACTGATATGTCGAACGAGCTTATTCCCTTCCTGGTTCTTATGTCGGGAACCAAAAATATCAGCTTTGCGTACCACCACACTGTTGGCTGCTACATGTCTTCTGCCCCAATGCCAGTTCTTTTGCTTGTTTTTACTTTATTATGTTCATGTGAAAATTGCGACCTAATATTAGTTACCTTTTTCTTTACATTTTCAACAGTAATATTTCCCACACCCGATTTCAATAGTTCGCAAATCTGGAAAATTGTATCTTTCCCGTCGTGTTTATTTTTGTAAAATTTGTGTTGTGTATCGAACAAGCAACTTCTGACGTTTAGGGTTTGTTTTCACAAAAAATAAGTACGTGTTCAGACAAAACAAATATCTAGTAACTTACTAGTAACTAATGTATCTCTTTTATAAGTGCTGAAAAAAAATCAACTAGAGGGTGTTTCACCCTTAAGAAACAAGTTCCCTCAAAAAAGTACTTTAAATCAGATTTTCCATGACAAATAATATTTTACACCCTTTAAATTTTCTAAAAATCTAATATTTCTATGGAAAATTCCAATTAATTCGGTCACATTATAAATCTTTAAATGGGTGTTTCACCCCTTAAAACCAAATTTTCGCCGATATAAAAAAATACTAGTCGCTTATTTTTTTCAGTACTACAACATATGTGAAAACGAACAAAATCGGAGAGGGACACCTACCTAACCTTCCTTGTCAGTCCCTTACACCTTGTTGTGGAGGCAGAGGCAACGGCTGCTTCTTATCGCATGAAAACTAATGGGTTAGGGAGAGAGCCCGTGTTCAGAGGATCTCATACCGAAATCCATCGGAAAAGAGACAATATTACTGTCCTAAGAATATTGTCTGACAGAATCAACAGGAACTGCAAAGTAGAAATACTAGAAGGGGAAGGATTGATGGACAAGGGAGAAAACACGGATCGAGAAGGAAGCGTTTGGCACACAGACAGTTCCAAGATGACCGTGAACACAGGAATAGGGGTCGTGGGGCCCAGGCATGAGGAGGCAATTTCTCTTGCGTTGGGAAACGATTGCTTCATATTCCAAGTGGAACTAATAGCCATAGTGACCTGTACACAGGTCATGTTGTGGAGGAACTATAGAAATAGAAGCATCCACATCAAAACAGACAGCCAAGCAGTGCTCAGATCACTGAGGGCTGTAGAAATAAAATCCAGACTAGTGCTGGAATGCTTCGAAATACTGAAGGAGCTTGCTGAACATAACAAGGTGATCTTGAAATGGGTGCCAGCTCATTAAGGGTTCGAAGGAAATGAAAAGGCGGAACTCTTGGCGAAAGAGGCCGCCAAAACAGCTCTAATTGGACCTGGACCTTCATGCGGGATCGCTTATGCGGACGCTAAATATGCTATAAAGGAAGAATTGGAACGAAAACACCAACTCTACTGGGAGGAATTTAAAGGAATGGTCTTGTCAAAGCCATTTCTGGATTTTTCAAACCGTAGAAGACCTAAAGAACTGCTAGATTTAAATAGGAGGCAACTTAGGCAGATCACAGGACTGTATACTGGTCACTGTGCACTCAGGAAGCATCTCAATAATATGGGGATTGTAAAAGACCCAACATGTAGGGCTTGTGAAGATGAAATTTCGCTTCACATCTTATGCTACTGTGAAGCCTTGAAGGATCTCAGAGCATGGTATTTGGGAGGGGAATGTCAATTTTATGTGTCAAATATTGTCAAGATTTCTTGGGTACCATGTGTAGTGGACTCGCCCACGGGCTTCATAACGAGCGACAAATTCCCTGTTCCATCATGTAGCTGAACTCTTTTGCAATTGCCAATTTAGACGGTGGAAGGCGTCGAGGTTTTTTTGCCAACGGCGGTCCCTTAGTTGTTATGAGATGGACCACGTTGTGTTTTGATGGCATGGCCCAGTTGTTGATGATAGAGCTGACACTCGTGGAAATTGTTTCAATAGTTTCGAAATATTGGACGTTAAGTCTATAGTTGGAATAGTTGGAGGCGTTGTTGCGTTTGTTATTACACCGTTGGTTGTTAAATTGTTTTTTCCGTCGTTTAGTCGTTTGTTTTTGAGGTCGACTATCAAGCCAAAATGGGACAAAAAATCGGCACCGATGATAAGCATCGCGACGTCTGCCAAAATGAATGGTCACTTAAACTCGCAATGTAATCTGAGGTTGAGTGTAATTAGTGTAAAAGTTTTAAGTTACTCTTTGCTTTGCTACCTTGCGATGGCAGTACCGAAACCTCTGAACCTGTATTGACTAAAATTTTTTTGTTTGTATTACCATCAAAAATAAATAAACACGCGCGATTTTGACTCTCATACGCAGCCTCCATGCACCTGAAGATCACTTAGTTTTCCGATACTCTGTTTTTGAAATTGCATGGTGGACTTCATTTAAACGCTTTTTCCTTAAATTTTCTGTGATTAAAACATTGTCTATCTTTTGATCGCGAACGACTTCGTTGACTTGTTACCATTACTACCTGCTAATGGGTTCTGGAGCTGTTGCAGCTGTTGGGTTACCGCATCCACCTTTTATTCCATCATGGCAACACTGGATCTATCTGAACTGTCGCCCGCTGACTCACTGCACATTTCCGCACCTTGAACCACGTCCATTATTAGCTAACATCTAAGGCAATAAATTAGATTTCATACTACCTTTTTGACCAAGAGATGAGTCGCTTTCCCAACCATCATCTTGATCTTCACCAAGGTATTTCACCTCGGAATCATCTTGGTGAAGCAGCTCAAACAATTCCTCATCGGATAAGGGCTTGTTACGTGACATTTTGCAAAAAAAAAAACTGCCTTTTATCGTAGTTTTAATAAAAATTAAAAATAGGTGAGGTTATATTTACCAGCCAATTATATACGCTGTTGTCACAGTGTCCATTACAGTGGACGCGAATTCAATAGTAAAAAAAAAACAACGACAAAAATAAACAAGAAAAACTTTTACACATATAAAAACCAACACTGGTGATAACGTAAAAAAAAATCAGACGCGTCAGTCGATTGGAAATGACTCATATAAAATATTTTTGTCGACCTGACGCAGGTCTCTGCAATTCTACTAGAAGTAGAAAGTATTTGATACAATTTTTTGGTTTTTCTACCGCACTCCGATGTCGCCACCATTTTATATGGTAGAAAATTAAGTAATCCTTTCCCACAGCATTGCAGTGTAATAAACGCAGAATTTATTTTTAAAAAATCCATATGTGGCGTCCACTGTAGTGGACGCTATGACTGCAAAACACTGTCATAGCAGTTCCACATGTCCACTGCAAATATGGAAGGCCGTCGTCAATTTCGCCTCATAGCACCAATCCAGGTGTCTTCGAGGTAATTTAGTACCCCCTGAGCTTCTTCTGGGATTTCAGCACTTTCAGATAATATGTCAAATACCGCAAAAATGAAAGAAACATCCACGAATTTAACATCCTAGAAATTCTGTTGATGATGGGTTCAAAATGTTCTCGTTTTTTCAATTCCTTCAACATGTTTGTATATAATTCTGTGGATTTATTTGAGAACAACACATAAACTAAAGGTATGGAAAGGTTTTGTTTGACACCATGATTTGTATGTAGTTGATAAAACAAATGAGGCACAGTATTGAAGGTGCCGTCCATATACTTAGTGAGAGCCACAGCTAGAGACAGTTAGTCTGTAATGACCAAAGACCGGATTTTAGCTCCCTAGAGGGAGCCGTGACGTCACCGCATCGTACTATAAAAATAACACCAATACTCGAGCGGAACATACCAACCCAGTGTAAACAGATATATTTTACAGTGAATCTGGGGAGTATTCTTTAAAAATAGTGGTACTACAATCAGCCTCGTGCCATCGATATAACCTCGATTACTATCAACGTAAACTCAGGCGGTCGGTTGGGGCAGAATTTTCGACCCCCACTATACTCGGTCCATAAGCGCAGCATGTAGGGCCAAAATAGACTTTCAGGTTAA
>JAZBGY010002409.1:0-11004 GCA_037414755.1 Lydus trimaculatus
AATAATAACAGATTTCTTGATTACGTTTCCAAGATGAAAATTGTTGATCAAGCTCCTCCTGTTTTTTTCTATTTTTATTATTTGATAATTTCCCGTATTTAGCTTCTAAACGATTTAATAAATCCTCATCATCCTCTTCGTATTCTTCATTTTCATAATCTCCATCTTCCTCTTCTTCTTCTTCTTCTTCTATATCCTCTTCATCTTGTTCTCCATCATCTTCTTCTTCGTCGTCTTCTTCTTCTTCCTCTTCTTCTTCATCATTATCATCAATTACCTCATCATCTTCTTCATCATTAATTTTATTCGGATCATCTTCTGGTGTTAATGATCTTGAATAAGTTGTCCTTAATTGTTGATATTTCATTTTAACTGTTTTCAAATTTGTTTTATCATCATCACTATCAACTTCACCATCATCTTCTGAATATTCTGAGTTATATAATATTAATACATTATTAATAAATAGATGTTTTTAGATTATTTTGACCAAATTTTACAAAAAGTTCAGAACTAACCATTATTATATTAGTTCCAAACATTTTGCTTGGCAAATACCTTCTTCAACATTTTCTTCAATATCTTGTTTGACTTTATGGAATGTTGGTGGTACCACAATTGTATTACGTCTTGATAGATCCGGTGTTGGTATGAAATCTTCTGAATCATTTGTCACAGATGGAGCTTTATAAAGATAATCAATTAATTTTCGTAATATTTTCACAAATATCAACACATTAGCAAGGTTACAAGTAGAAGCACATAAATATAAACATTATCTATTAAGCACAAATATTGACTTAAGTACCAGGAAATGCAATGTTAGTTGCAAAATGATCAATAAAAAGCATAGCCACGATAATGAATTTTTTTTCTTGGTACTCTAGTTTTATGTAATTTTGAATAGGATAACAACAATATACATGCATTTTACTGACCAGATTTCCATTTTCTAACCAGAACGACGTAAGCTACTACCAAAAGTGCCAACCCAACCCCGATCTTAACAGCCACTGCAACATACAGTAGCTTAAACTATTTGCATTTCCTGATTTACATATATTTCGATATCCTATCGTTACTAAATATTATCTAATAATACTTACTTCTTGGATTTTCTTGATTTTTATCAGCATCCCCTTGCTCCTCTTCTACCTCTTTGTCAACATTTTCATCACTACCGGTAACATCTTTTTCAGATTCTTCATCTTCACCAACTCCCACGTCGTCTACTTCATTATCATTATCATCATCTTCATCATCTTGTGCCTGTTCAGAAACGTTTGTTTCTTCTTCTTCCTCCTCTTGTTCTTCTTCTGCGGACTGATCAACATCATCATCAATTTCGTCTTTTTCTTCAGAAGGTTCTCCAATCTCTTCTTCTTCTTCGTCTTCTTCATTATCGTCATCATCATCACCTTCATCTTCATCTTGAACTTCACTCCTATCTTCATTGTCTTCATCAACTTCCTCATCTTCATCTTCCTCAGATTTTATTTCTTCATCATCATCATCTTCTTCTGCCTCATCTATATCATCATCTGGTTGGCTTTCTTCTTTAGATATTTCATCATCTTCATCCTCATCTTCATCGTGTATCTCATTTGAATCATGTTCTAATCCATCATCATCATCATGATCTTCTTCAAGTGAATGTTCTAAATGATCATCGTCATCATCATGACTTGGACTTTTATCAATCCAACCTTCAAATATTTGAGAAAAACGTGATTCAGATGCGGCAGTAGTCTCAACTGAAAATATTTTCGTTATAGTTTTCTTTTTTATATATTTTGCATAAAATAATGAACTAACGATCTGTTAGACCTCTATGTTCGGTGATTATTAATCCAATACATACAGCTAATGCGGTGAATAATAGGAAAAATACAATTTTCGCACAAATACCACCACCTGTTCCTTCATCTTTATGTACATGGATATTTTGTTCATCATTTAAAGTTGGTATAAGTGATGGTTGTATATGAGTTGTAATATGTTCAATTCCATCATCTATTTTGTTGATAAATGCAAATAGAAAACGTGAAATTAGAATCATCAAGTCTATCTTATATTTATAGTTGTTCAAATTCTAAAAATATCTGGAATACAACCAAATTACATACCTTTTTTACGTTTTTTATCTTTACGTTTTCTTGGTTGTACATCGCCCGACATTTTCTGGTCGGGTTAATTCAAAACAAACAAAACAAAAAAAATAAGAAAAATTATCACAAAACCATAAAAAAGACTACAATTTACTTCTTTGTTTCAAACGTTACTTTTAAGTATTTTCACCATGTGATTATAGATGAGACAAACGGATGAGTTTTATTTAGAACAAGAAAATGATCTCGAAAATCAACGATAAGTGCCGAATCTTCCCTAAAATAAGCTAATTCATTGTTAGTTTTGTTGTTTTAGTGTTTTTTTTTTAATAAAATTTTTTGGGAAATGTTTGCCAAATATTAAAAACGTAATTAATTTGCGTATATCTAAGTTAGTGAATCGTTTTTCGTCTTCAATATGGATTTTTTTTGTTTTGAACAAGGGACAGAATTAAGTTTACTAAAACTAAACTTAGTTTGTTTGATATACAAATCCCCGGACCCACAATATGGGGTATACAACGTGCTCCTGTTGGTCGCGTGGCGGCGGTGTGACGACCAGAAAACAGTATTTCCCACGATAGTACAACCCCGATCTTACCCTATTTATTGGAGCACCCTAGATAATTGTTAATCACTTTTATATCAGAAAAGTAGAGTCAAAATGATTAGTGCTTGGTTTGCAACAATGCAAAATTATTAAATTAACAACATTTCTAATTAATTTCCCTAAAAATTAAAAATCAATAATCGATTTTCTACAGGATGTTCCATTCAAGATCTCCTTTATTTTTTTCTCATTCCATACACAAATGATGCAAAAAAATATAAATTACCCAAATTACCACCTTTTAATGCTGAGATAACTGTAAAAATCAGGTAATAATAGTCGAAAAACCACTAGTGGGCTAAAGACTTTTTTGAAGGACTTAAAACGAAATAACGGGAGTCTTCTCCCTGAAAAATGCAGTTATTCTATTTTCTCTTAAGATGTTCATTTATTTTTTATAATAATTGTATATAAAAAAAATACTGTAAAACGTATCAAATGACGAGACGTGTTTTACATTTCAAAACACTCTAGAAAGCACAAAAGCTCTAGGTAAAAGTTGTTTTCACAGGTAGAAAAAAAAAGTAAGAGTAGGGATTCACTATTATTAGTTCTGTATAAGAGGGTTACTTCCGTATTATTATTATTATTATTATTATTATTATTTTATTTTCTACTAAATAACTCTTCAATTTCCATCAATTTTCCTTAAAACTTCCAGAAAATCGGTTACTGGGTCACAAAGTCTCAATCACCACTACTATTAGCATTAACTTGTTTTATTCTTAATTTATAAGAAGATATAGGTTGTACTTTATTAGTTTCTTAATAATAGTAGTAGTGGGGGTTGTAGCCCGGGGTGAAAGACGCGTGGCTATATTGAGTGGGGATAAGAGTGGGGCGAAAACGTGTCCGGACGGCGCTGGGACGGCCGTCGGATCAACAGGACAAGACGCATTCGACGGCGGGTCGTACACGCGCAAATACATTTTTGACGGGCGTTTGACACGCGCCATTTCCGTCGTCAACGTTTTCTTTCTATTTTACGATAAGTGTCAATTTTAAAATCATATCAATATCTAGTGATAAGTGATAATGGATCATAGTATGTCTCAGAATACACCATTACATTGGGGATATTCAACTGGTAATCCAACAACGTCTTGGACACCGGTATCAAGACCTGTTAAAAGGCCATTATCAGAAAGTGATGATTGCGATGAAGTTTTCTCAGAAGAATCATCAAAAGAACAGTAAGTCAATATTTTAAATATTCAATTTGCGGTATGTTCAGTGGTAATGATTTTTGACTTAGGTGTACATCACCTGGTGATTCTGACAGTTGTCAAATGTTGTCAAGGAAGAAACGACGTGGTGTTATTGAAAAGAAACGCCGTGATCGTATTAACATGTCTTTATCAGAACTTAAACGTTTGGTTCCTAGTGCCTTTGAAAAACAGGGGTCTGCAAAATTGGAAAAAGCCGAAATTCTTCAAATGACAGTCGATCATCTCAAAATGATTCATGCTAAAGGTAAGTTTAATTCAAAAAAAATCTGTTTTTTTGTTATTATTAAGAACAAATGCGAGGTAAATAAGACAAAACAAAACAAAAGGGTACGTCGCATTTGGAGTCAGATGTTTAAATCTTTAAAAAGAAGAAAGTCTATTCCATTCATAATTCTATAATAGTAGCGTAGAACGGTATCAACTAGCAGGTGAATGAAGGGTTATTGCGGCGTGGGAACAGCCGGTAGACCAGCTGGAATCGTACAATGTTTAGGTCCGTGGGAAAACGTTCCTAAATAACCTGCAACAGGTCTACCGCTTATTTACGACCAGCTAAGCTCTGTATTTCAATAAAAAGCACTGAGCAGTAGCTGATTTGTTACCGATAATTGTTAAATTAATTTTCAACACATTAAAACTTAATAGAGTTTTTTTTTTGTGATTAATCAAATTTATTGTTACAGGATTAGATTCGTTTGCTTATGATCCCCATAAATATGCAATGGACTATCACGGTATGGGCTTTAGGGAGTGTGTTGCCGAAGTAGCACGTTACCTAGAGCGCGAAGGACTCGACGTCCAAAATCCGTTGCGGCTTCGGCTGACTTCACACCTTCAATGTTGTGCAGCTCAGCGTGAATTAGCAACAAAACAAGCCACTTCAGCACCCTGGGGTTACGGTACAACACAACCATATTCACCACTAAATACACTACCTCCATCACCATTACCAAATCACGCCTCCATATCGAATTTAAATCAACCACCACCACCACCGCCGCCACCGCCACCACCACCATCATCATTACACCATCAAAATCTTCATGATTTAGGTCCATTCGATGTATCAACATCATGTGCTCAAACATCAACACCTGCAGCTAGTACAGATTCAAGATTGGCACCAGCCACAGCAATTTTAACACCATTAACAACAACAACATCATCAGCATTAGCATATAGTCCACATCAATATCCGGTAAATACATTTAGTATACCAACAAGTCATCATCAAAATTATCATAATCAAAGTAGCATACCTACATCACAAGGGATGAAGCCGTATAGACCGTGGGGAGCGGAAGTGGTTTTTTAAAATAGACAAATTCGTGTAATAGTGCCAACATATATTTGAGTGCCTCCTCTAGTGATAAGTGATTTCTCCACAATTTGCCTTATTTATTCGCACAAAATGGAGGTATTTTTTAGTCATTTTTTTATAATCTTTAAACAATTCGAGAATTTCTATTTATTATGTAGTGTATTATAGTTAGATAAGATTTAAAATATTTTTGATAAACATCGCCATAATTTGGCTATTTTTGTACATTTTCAATATGATCTCACTTGACGTGAATTTTTGTTGTGATTTTTATAAAAAAAAAAAAACAATAGTAGCAATAAATAGTTTTAATTGAGAAGAACCTATTTTATTCCAAAATTCCAATCGAATTCAACCGGAATTGGATGGTTTCGAGTATGTACCGGAATAAAACAAATAGCTGTTGTTATTTGCCCTATATGATAAAAGAACACGTGTATGACGACCAAAATATAATTGCTTCAATTGTCCAAGGCGTACGTTCGATTTTTCAGTAAAATTCTGTAAATTCATAATCCATCTATTGTTGATATTTTGTTTTTTTGTTATATTTACGCCTGAAGTATTGCAATGTTTTTCTATTATTATTATTAGTTTTATGTATGTGGACACAAAACAGGTTTACTGATTAGAACGCAAAATAAGGGTTGAATTTTAGCAAGGTCCTGTTTGTGAATATAAATCTGCTTCAATACATTTTGTACCAGTTTTACTAGTTTATAATACGTCGCTAAAAATATACAATAAACTATTCTCAAATTCACCAAGGGGACAACGCATTATTATCATCCTCATCCTCTAATCAGTCCAGAACAACATCTCTACTCTCATCCAACTTCCGTTCTATAATATCGATTTTATCTAAATGCCTAATAAAAATTCCTTTATGTTATCATAAATTTATTTAAACACCTACAGGAACTTGTGTTCGTAAAATTTAATGTATAAACTATATAGAACTAAATGCAAATATAAAATAGTATGGGGTTGTGTTGTTGTAATGACATGACTTGCTTAGGGTGGCGAAACGTGGGAAATAGTTGGGAAGCCAACTCTCATACGTCCGACTAGAGTAAGCTTGCACACGCCATTCATTCAAACACTCGAATATTATTATATTTGCGGCATCACGAACAATTTTTGACAAATAAATTTTTGTTAAAAACACCCCCACGAAAATCAACCCTCATTTTTGAAGAAATAAAAAAAAAAGAAAAGAGGTATAAATAACATTACATCATATGTATGTATAATACAAATTTTCTTTGATAGCTTTTAAACGTAATAGTAGCTAGTTCCGTCATCTATCTCTCTCTATCCTGTTGTTTTCATTTTATTGAATGGACAAAACTGATAGAATTCACCCTAACAAAACCCGCATTAATATTACACAGGTAAATGTAACCGATATACACCTGCTGTAATTTTTTTCTTTTTGTATTTTTGAATTAATCAAAAAAGGGTGTTGTATATTTAAATTTTATTAAAACTTAAATGTAATTATTTAACAAGAAAATATGTAAATAAATAGATATTATTTATGATTGACGAATACATAAATCGATAAGTATAATTTCCCGTTTTACGCACCAATAATCATCAAAAAGGGACCTGTATAGTTGACGTACAACACAACAAATCACAAATAAATTGATTGTTTTGCGTTATTTTATGTAGAAATATTGGTGAATCACATTATTACAACATGTGGCTAGTTAGCACAATAATAATAAAAACTATAATCAAGAGAAAACGAGCATAAACACTGCTGTACATTTATCACTGCGTAGTCGATAAATTATAGTAAAACAAAAGTCGTCTATCCTACTTGAACATGAATCCGACAGACGTATTGACCCTTACGCCATTTTCCACGAATTTCCTTCATTGAAATCACTCATCATTCGTGGAGTATGTGGAGCAATATTATAAAATTCTGAAAGAAATACATCGGTCGAAAACTGCATCAGCGTCCCCACTTCTACGACTCATATGCCATTTACATGTTATTATGGAACCCCCACCACCTCAACTGAACACCGACCGTGTCCACTGATTATGTATTTCTGATGGAATAATGGCATAACTTGATATTTCTAATGTTAACGAAGAGAAAAATTGGAGAAAAGTCAAGTCAATTGTGGTTTATTATAAAAATATAATAGTGTATCTCACGTATGTGTTAATTAATTGGAATTTACAATCATAACCGACTAGTTTTATCTGTATTTTGTATTACGCCGTAATAATTGTTAATAATTATTGATTGTTTTGATTGTTTAAACTAAAATATTGGTCGTGCGAATATTTAGTTATCCCACACCAAAAAAACAATTGTCAAGTGTGGGAACAATCGTTTCATTGCTGGTGATATAAATTGAGAGGGTGGTTATAAATATCATAATAGTGGTGTTAGTTGATATTAGGGTAAAAAGAGATAATAGAAGAAGATAGATAGTAAAGTAGAGGGGGAATACGTTTATATAAAATACAACGATATTATACAATGGTTATCATTTTATTTCATGTGTTGTTATCAATAACATGTCAGTAAAGAAGATTTTCCTTTGGACTGGTCATAATTGTTTAAAGGTAAACATTTTATCATTATTGTTTTTTTAATAATAAAGATAATTAATAATATCATTATTACAGGTGTTGAAAATTTTAAGTAATTCAATACAAAATAGATACAAATCACGTTATCGTAATTATCATTCAATGATTTCATTATCAACATACGGACGTGGTAGTGTTTCAACAGAAATAACAACATTAGATTGTGATTTTTCACAATTTTCCCAAGATAATCAACGTGAAACATCCGATAATGAATACAATGAATCAATCGAAAGGGATTTATTATGTAAAGATTATTAATTAAAAATTGATTAATTAATGAATGCAATAAGGCTGTGATTTAGAAGAAAAAAATGTACATTTTATGAAAACAAAAATTTTAAAAATATTTATTAGAAACTTTTATTTATTTAAACAATCATCCACCCCCTTCTACCTTTCAAATACATAATAATTTTCCAATAAAAACGAATTGACGTTATTTCCACTTTTCCGCTAAACAATAAAAACAATAATAAGGATTGTTTAGCACATAATGAGAAATTTGCGTCAAAATTTAATTATAAGCAAATTATTCCGTTTTTTCTATTATTATTATTATTATTATTATTACAATTATTATTACCATTATTATTATTATTATTATTATTATTATTATTATTATTTTAAACTGAGTCACACTTAATCATCAATTTCTTTTTCCAGCCCTTCTTCAACTAATCCCTTGCTGTCGATAAAACGCAATTAAAATAACAAATTTCAAATAACTTAAATATGTAACTAGAGTAACGAAAGAAAATGGCCACCTATTACCCTTGTTGTTGATAGAAACACATCAGAACCGGATTTAGTATAAATCATTAATAAATTATGAAAATTTCGATTTTTTCTATTTGAAACTATACGAAAATTTGCGACAATTATGATAAATTTATTATTCGATATTGTTATATATTGTTAAACAATTATTTTAGTTGGTGTAATTTTTGGAAAAACTATATAAAGTACGGTCCTGTTGAAGAAAAAAACATTAAGTATATAAGTCAGCCATTATGGTCACGTGTATATCTCAAAAACGGAAACAATAGACAGAAGATCAGCGTGTGCCATACACGCGCCACTGACGTCATAATTCAAATCTTTCGCTTTTGTGTACGAGAACCCACTTTTAGTTTAATATCCGTAAAAGGTATTTGAAAAGAGGAATATTTACGAATGATTCATAAATATATTTTGTAATTATTGTTAAATATTTTATTAAATTGTTTAACAATTGCATAAACGTGACGCCACTGGTATAAATAGTCTCAAAACTATAATATAAAAATATCTATAGGTAGATATGGTAGTGAATTAATTAAATGTATGAACAGGTGGTGGAATTTCAGGAAATAGTAGATAATACGTACAAAAAAAATTCCCAATTTATTTGAAAAATATTGTCAATAATTTGCATAAATTTTGAAATATTTGCTAAACCGCAGACTGTACGTCATTTTTCTTTAATTACCACAAAAATAACCGTAATCTAATTAGTGTGTAGGGACGGGTTCAGTTTAAGTGGAACATGCTGTAGAAAATGTCATACATCTTTAGAAAAACAAACTTTCAATAATTGTAGTTCATGAATCCAACAATTTTAACGCAATTAAACTGGACAACCGTCAATTATCCCTAGGGAACAGTTAACCGGGAAGCACACGAGTAAACTCTTCAAAACCAATTTTGATCTGTTTATATATTTGTATTATTTCTAAATAAAATTTCGATTATGTTTTAGAAAAAAAAGTGGTCAACGAAAAAAAAAATCACAACAACAATAATAAATTTAAAATTTACACGGTTGAAACCATATTTAACTGAATAATGTTATAATTAAAATGTATTGTAGTTTAATACCCACAATAATATATATACAACTGTCAAGAACATGTCAAATAACAAAAATGTAAAGTGACATAAAAAAATTCTCCAACCCCTCAAAGAAAACGATTTAATTGTGACGAATGCTGAAAAGGGGTAGATTTATTATTTTATTATTCTATAATACAATCCTATAGATAGATAAATTTATAAAAATTTTCTAATAAATTTATGATTCCATAAACCATAATAATTGCATAGAATGATTGTATTAAGATTTGTAAATCAATTAAAATAATAATAAAATTGTCAATTTATGAATAGAAAACTTGATTTAACATTACCAACAATCCGGTAGTTTTGTAAAAGTTACGAGCCGTGAAGAGGCCAGATGTTAAACGATTTTATGTTTAGTTTAACTTTTGGGGGTGATATATAACTGTTACGTAAAATGACCACTGTCCACTTAACTATCAAGCCAAACTGTATATACCCTTATATTTGTTAAGATAACAATACTATAATAACACTAAAAAAATAAGATCTATTTCAAATTAAAATACAGATGATGATCATCTACATCATCATCTCATGACAATATCACCAATCAGGAAATTATATTCAAAATTGAATTAGAAAATTTTTTGATACCTAGTTACGAATTGAAAAGCGATCAATCAAATATTAAACGACTGGGGGTAGGGTAGTCGATAATCTAATAGAAAATTATGACTACTTCAATGAAAATGTCGTCCAGTTGATAAATTACTGATCAATGATTTGTTATTTTTAAGCAGTTAACTTAATCAGAATAACTAGGGTTAAATTGAATTGATTTAACACTTATTCAATATTAAAAAGGTCTTTGGTACAATCATTAGTTGTTTTTTTGAATAATTTCATAATTTTATTCGAACAAATCATCAAAAATCCCATATTTTATTGGTAAAGTCAATCTCTAAAATTGCTGGATAGGCTATACACAATCAAACATACCTGGTAATTTCCTGTATTTATTGGTCATACATTATATATCAACTGCCAATCAAAATAGTGTTAGACAAAGTAAACCAACTAAGTATCTTCATCATACATCAATTTTGATTGGACAAAAATTGGTCATTTTTTACAGAATTCTACAGTGATTTTATATAATTCAGTAAGGTGTCGCCCTCTATTGTAAGTAGACTAATAGAAGATGTTCAACAGGTGAGCGGTTAAAATTTTTTAAATTATCATGAATATTTGTTTAAAAACTTATTCGTATTGTATATAGGGCCGTTTATTTTCGAT
>JAZBGY010002410.1:0-11004 GCA_037414755.1 Lydus trimaculatus
TAACTTCCCAAAATTTTGCACCAATTTGATTGCCGCATTGTCCAGCTTGAATATGGACGATTTCACGCATTTTGTTGCAAAATTTGAAGAAATAATCGATTTATTATGTTTAAATCAGTTGATATGTTGAATGTTTTTTTCAGTTGTTGTTTAGGGTTGTTGTGTGTTTCTATTGACAACTCCATAGCCAATTTCAATTTTTGGAAATAAAATTTTTTGAATTTTCTCCATTCAGAACCCGCTTGGTTTTTATGATGTGTCATGTTTAAATTAACAAGGAGAACATATTTTTGCGTGGAACTTGTAGTTGCTGCACGTCAGGGTTAAGATGGGCGAAACTCATACAGGAACGGAATTTTGGAAATACTGATCCGATGAATCCAGATATCGTGATCCTCTAAGGACATGGTCCGTCGGGCGTGGACTTTTACCACAGTACCCACCAACGGGGAACTGAGTAATCTGTAACATCAAGTCCGACTTGCAGAATAAATCTCTCTGTGTGTAGTGCAGAAATCCGTTGTTTTTGAAGGAATTATAGTGAGTAGCCTTAGATCCGGAAATTCTCTGAACACGTTTAAAAGCTCTATATACGGATTTCTAGAGTGTAACTTTTGAATGCAATTGGGATTGATAAAAATTAAGAGCAAAACAACAACTGTAGTAACTTTTGCAAACATAGTTTTAGTTAGAGAATTAAGAAACAAGGATGAGATCATAGTCAGTAGTTTTGTAACAGTAAATGAGAACCATCGGATCAAGCTCATTTGGTCGTATTTCGAAAAATCTAATCCTCCAGTCTGCTAACACACACGATCGGACATTTTAGCAGACTGGTTCCAACGGACCATATTTTTAAAAATTCCGCTCGTGTAGATATGCCCAGCTTAATGAGAACAATATATGTATTGTACTGTGACTATAATTGTTAGTGCTTTAAATACTTGGTGTCCGGTACCATCCTTAAAATTAAGAATATTGTTGGCCAAAATTCATCAATTAACGACAACTGTCTCGACTGAGTTTTTATTACATTTCTGTCTTCAGTATAACAAATTAGTAGGAAGACTGCTAACTACCAATTGTCTTAATGATTTCATAAGAAAATTAACACACCTTTGTATCATTTCGCCTTTTTTTCTTTTGGTTATCTTTAATATTATCTAATTCTGATAAGAGATGAGCTATTTTTACAAGTAAATATGATAATAGATTAGTCATAGAATAGAAATGTTTTATTACTTTTGTTCCTTTCATATATCCCGCTAGGTTTCTACGTCTATGATGATTATCATCACACACCAATATTATATAGCAGTATTTTTGTCCTACTACGCCATTCACTTATTACTAGTTTCAACAAAAATAAAGAAATCAATAACTTGAATATCTTACTATAAAGTAGTAATTCATATAAAAATAGAAATTACATCATATGTTTCTTTGTAATTTACAAAAATAATGAGTCCGCCCCTGGAATCGCTACACATGACCTCGCCAATAAAATATGTGCGCGTATCTATCCGCAGAATATTTTTGTAGTTTTATCATAGACATTTATTTTATAACAAGTAATCGTTTGTGTAGTTGTTGCAGTGTTGTCTATTGAAGATTTTTTGAAAAATATTCGAAAACATGGAGAAACCTATTGTGACTCCTGTAAATCCATTTATTAATTAATTAAAAAATTAAATTTGATTCAAATTATGTTTAACCTAATTTGTAGGAATTACCATATTCGGGAGAGATCCCTGGTGGATTATATCAAGGGAAAATGATACGAATTCAGGGTGTTGTCCATAGAGATGCTGACAGGTTTTTGATGATAGAATTATCGATAATATTTCAATTATTGAGAATTATTATGTTTTATATAGATTTAATATAAATCTTCAAACTGGTCCTAATGCTAAACCAAGAGATGATACAGGTTTACATTTATCTGTACGTATGAAACAGGGTTATATTGCTAGAAATACTTATCAGGATGGTAGTTGGGGTGATGAACAAGGTGCTGGTGTTTTACCAATTGGGTCAGGACAACAATATGAAATTTTAATTTTATGTGACGCCCATGATTACAAGGTATTTGTTGTTTTTTAAATTAATCAACTTTTAATTATGTGAAATTAATGACATCATCATCTTTATTTATAAAATTGTGCAACTATTATTAATATCAATTTTTTAAATATTGTTGTTATTATTATTATTATTATTGCAAAATTGACAAATCCATAACCTCTTTTTTTTTGAAGTTGTCACTTTGACATCTGCCTTTTTATAACAATAGTGTGAAGTTGGCAAATTTGGCGGTAAATTCAATTTATTCTCTTCAAAATTTTACAGATAGCTGTTAATGGCCAACATTTCACCGAATTCCCTTATCGTATCCCAAAGGATCGTATCACACATTTATTGATCGATGGTGATACTGCAATAACACTGATATCATTTGAAGGACAAGTTGTTGATGATACATCAGGTCGGAAGAGTACTGTTGGTGTTGAACAAGGTGGTGTTTCAACACCAACAGCACCACCACCATCACAAGGCTACGGTCCACCACCGCCACAAGGATACGGTCCACCACCGCCACAAGGATACGGTCCACCACCGCCACAAGGTTATGGTCCTCCACCGCCACAAGGTTATGGTCCACCACCGCCACAAGGATATGGACCACCAACGCCACCAGGGGTAAGTTTCGTATTAAGGTTTCATTGTGATTTTCATTTTTTTTACACAATTCATGACATTTTAATATTTTTGTACATCAATTTTCTACCATTATTAATAGATTACTAACTTATTTTCAATTGATGAATGCTTTTTTTGTGGTTTTGATTCTTGTATTGTCAATATTTATGATAAAAATATTTATTGATTAGCACCAAGAACAATCTGGATTGGACCATTTCTTAGGTTCAGCTCAATCAGTATTAGCTGAGGCGATAGCTAGTGGTGCTGCACAAAAAATATTAGGTGATTTACTTCATCCTGAACAAAAACAACAAGGTTATTCACCACAAAATGCAGTGAGTGTTTAATTACCATAAATCTTAAACAATTACTATTTCAAGATAAAAACTTTTAGCAATATGGAATTTATCCTTCGTTACCCAACCAACAACAACAACAATATCAACAAAGACCTCATGATGATTTCCGTATGCCACAATTCGGTGGTGAAGGTTCTGTTGGTGGTTTAGGAAGTGTTGGTTCGTTCTTATCAAATTTGGCTAGTCAAGTGTTAACACCTCAATCACAGGTCTGATAGTTGTCTAATAATTGAAACAATTTGAATTCAATTGATTATGTTATAGGATGGACAAAGGCATGGACAAGGCCAATACAATCAATATCGGCATTAAGATTTGCATTGTTATTACAATTGGGTAGTGTGCACTTCTTTTAGTTTTTTTTTATATAAATATATTTGTGTATATTGTTGAAGCTTTTTTTGTATTATTTTGTGTTGTAATTGTTAGGTTGTGGGCTAATTCTAGAACGAAAAAGCACTAAAATGTCATGAAATTAGTGTAAAACTTCAACTCATTATAATCTACCTCCTTTCAAATTTTTTGAGATCTGTTATATAATTCTAGTGCCTCAATAATTGCTATATTTAGTGCCTAAATTTATTTATTTTTTGAACATAAATTGACATGTAACAGCTTTAATAACAAAATAAAACTTTAAACGTATTCAATTCTTTCAAATTTCAGTTGAAGGTAACCGCACCGGCTGTACCAATACCACCATTACCTAACCAAACTAGACCACCATATCCCGCAAACAATCCACCAACACCACAACAACCACCTGGTTATCCTTCTGCGGCACATCAATCATATCCACCAATACCACAACAACCACCAGGTTATCCTTCTGCGGCATATCCACCAATACCACAACAACCACCAGGTTATCCTTCTGCGGCATATCCACCGATACCACACCAACCTTATCCAGCACATGATTCGTATCCAGTTGTTCATCCACATCATGTAGACAGTATACATCCACATAATCCATCTTATCCGCATATTAAAGGGAAAAAATTGAAAAAGAAACAATTGAAGAAAGCAATGAAGTATGGTCTACCATTAGCTGGAGTTGGTTTAGGTACTTATGCTTTAGCATCAAGTATGGGTCATCATCATCACCATCATGGATCAAGTAGTTCATCGAGCAGTAGTAGTAGCAGTGATTCAGATTAGATTTTGTAAATATTTGTTAATAAAAAATAATTATGAATTTGTTGGTAATTTTTTTTAAATTGGCGCCATTATACAGGTGCGCCACAATCACAATTTCTAACAACTACAATAATTACAATTTATGGATTCGGACAATATCTAGTGAACGTTTCCACCCATGCTCGCAGAGACAGCTGATTGTGACATATGTAGTAGACTCATTCTTGACGTTTAATTCTTTTTATAATAAGCTTGTCTCCTCCTTGAAAATTACAACAAAAAAAAATAATAATACAAAAAAAATAGTCGAGTAATTTTTATCACAAAATAAAAGTGTTAACAATTCAGTGAAATAATTCGAAAGAATCTTTGTATAGTAGAGGGACGGGGCGAGAGCAAAAAAGCAGCAACAGCAGCAAATAGACAGAAAAAAAAAATGGTGAAGCCATCACCATTGAATCCACTCTCGTATATAATTGATAGACAATATAAAGATGATATAGTGATTAAAAATAAAATATTCAAAGAACGGTTAGCGAATGCAAGAAATTTATTTAGAAAAGATCTATTAGCCCACTATGGTTGTGTTAATGCCATCGAATTCTCCAACGAAGGAGATTTGCTTGTTTCAGGTAACAAACAAAAAATTAACATAGAAATTGCAATACGATTTAATGCTAAATCTATTTAGTACACACAATATTATTGTGTAAAATAGTTTCTTTTTGTTTTTTTTTCCCAGTTCATTTCTAGATAGTTAAAAGCAAGGACGCAAGCTTGAGAAACACCCATCTATTTTTCGTTTATTTTTTTCTCTATGATCCACCTATTTTAAAATAAAACGAATTATATAACACAAACTATATTATAGAGACAGTACTTTAAATTATCATAATTCAGGTAAAGACTGTCTTTGTAATTAAATAAAAACTGAACGGGGAGCATGTTCATAGGGGCTGTTGGTTTGTTGTTGATTTCCTGGCTGCATTTGAACGTTCAATGTTGTTGTTGTTATTAACATCAAGAACCGGTCTTCGTTTATTTATTTTTCCCATTTGCATTTTGTTTAAATAAAATTCTAAACTATTCCAGTTGATCTTATCAATATACTCCATTTTAATATCAATTCGTTTTACATAGTAGGCTATGGTTTTTTGGACATTTTCTTTAATAGGAAAAAAAAACCAATTGCTTTTATATGATGCTACCAACATTTAAATAATTAAAAAATTATCATTATTAGAAAAAAATTCATAATTGTTTATTATCAACATTGTTTAATTGTATAAAATTGATTAAGAATGTTGATAAAATTCTACATGGCGTATTTATTTTAATATTAAAACCATAACATTCTAATTATTATTAATGAAATCTACCAATATTATTATTATTTTTAAATAAAATCAACGATTTTTCTTTGGAATATTATTGGAAAATTTCTAAATTTCCTTTAGATTATTATAAATAAACATGATTTATTTGTAAAAGTGACAATATCTGATGAATTGATCGTATTATTGCCACAGGTGACTAGAATGCTTTGAATTAGTTCAATTTGAAAAAAATTAATCTATCGTGTTTTTTTTTTTCAATATACGAAATTCAATGAATTAATTTAAATAAAAAATTGTTTTTGTTTTTTTTGGAGGTTTTATACAAGGTGAAGTTGAAAAATTTACTATTTCGTTCTCTTTCTTTTCGATTTAATTCTATAATAAAATCGATAGATGGCGTTGTAGTTATTATAAAAAATAGCGCGTTATTTGAATATTTTTGTTTTATTTGTTTTTTAGGTGGTGATGATAGAAGAGTTTTATTATGGTCTGTACCGGAGGCAATGTTCAGTCGTCGACCACCTGTTGTAATGGAAACAAATCATAATAGTAATATATTTTGTTTAGGTTTTGATTCTGGTAATACGAAAATCTTTTCTGGTGGTAATGATGATCAAGTCATCATACATGATGCTATTACGTATGTATTATTGGGTGTTTATATTTTTATTTAAAACAAAAATTGTGGGTTTTAGTGGGAATTTAGTTGGTAAACTTCCACATAAAAAACCAGTATATGGTTTAAGTTTGAATCCACAGAATGATCATGTTATAGCAACAGCCGGTGATGATGGTAGGATTCTATTGTTTGATGTTAGAGAATCACCAAATTCAGGTAATTACAATCGATTTTTATAAAAATTATTTTTAAAAAATTAAATAAAATTGTAGATGCTGTCTGTTTGGCAAAACAAAAAACTGGTTTCCATTCTGTAATGTTTAATCCAACAAATCCAAGATGGTTAACAACAGCAAATTCCGATGAAGGTATAGCATTGTGGGATTGTCGTAAACCAAAAGAGTAAATATTATCGTTATTTTCGTTATAACAGAATAAAATTCTTTAATAACGAATGTTTGTTTTAGACTTTTGATACATTATGATGCAAATGCTGGTACAATAAGTGGTATTAGTGCATGTTTCAATTCAGATGGTACAAGAGTTTTAGCATTAAGACGTCGTTTACCACCTGTATTATATGCAACACAACGTGAGAATGCAATTTGTCAATTCTATCATCCACAATATTATAATTCTTGTACAATGAAAACATGTTGTTTTGCTGGTGATAATGATGAATATATTTTAAGTGGTTCTGATGATTTCAATTTATATATGTGGCATGTTCCGGAAAATGATTGTAATTTTTCTTATTCAAATTCACATTATTAATGATTAATTTTTGTTGTTGTTGTTGATGTAGCAATTGAATGGGGTCGATCACATTTAATTTTACGTGGACATAGATCAATTGTTAATCAAGTACGTTATAATAAAACAAATAATTTAATTGCATCATCTGGTGTTGAAAAAATGGTAAAATTATGGAGTACATTACCAATTGGTACATGGAAAGGTTCATTAATAAAAGAACATACAGATACATTACGTACAGTTTATTCACATGAAGATTATATTTATTTAGTTGGTCATAGTGGTGAACGTATATCACATGATTATAGTGATCATTCAACACAAGAAGATTCAAAAATGATGGCATTTTTTGATTCATTAATACAACGTGAAATTGAAGGATGGGAAACATCAGAGAATTCTGATTATAGTGATAGTGATAGTGATGGATATGGAAGGGTTAGTTCCTACTTTTTTCTCTCTTTTTTTTCTACTAAGGCTGAACACATAGTGAGCGGCGAACAAAGCAGCGATGATAGCGGAGAGCAAAGAGGCGAAAATAAACAAATGCATCTCTGTTGAGCCGCGTATAGTGGAGCGACGAGTAACGATGCAACAGCGCTGTGATACTCGAGCAAAGCAACGATTTCAAACAATTTTGAATTCTCTGCTATCATCGCTGTTCAACAAATCGTTGCTTAAAATGGAAATTGAGGCATTCATAAGTAGTGTTTTTATTAAAAAACCTATGTGGGACCAAAAAACAATCATTCAAGCAAAAATCCTGCGACAGGTCGATTTTTGTTTGTTGAGGGGGACACATTTCAATGTCATTCGCGACTTTGTTGCGTCAGCCTCCTAACCCCGGCAGTCCCCAACTAATGAGTCTCAAATAGCAAGGGGGGTCAAGTAGCCCCCCATTGGAAAGGTCTTTTAATTCTCTATATGGTGGTATAGATTGTTTTCGGATTTTTTAGATATTTTTGTAGAAATGTTGATTGTACTTAGGTAACTACAAGACATATCCATGATAGCAGCACGATTTTATACGCCTCACTAGGTGTTGGCAAATTTTTATCAACGCTACATACGATCGCCGCTTCACTATGTGTTTAGCCTAATACTTTTAGGAGTATGTCCTGTTTATGCTGTTATTTAGCTGTAGTGGACCACCCAATGATCTTCTGGTATCAGGTCGTGATGTTTTAATTCATTTGCTTATGTTCTTTTTGATGCCTTAAAAACCTTCTTCTTAATCTAATTCACCTATCAGTGTTACTCATGATGGAGTATCTTAGCCTCTGATCACTGGACGTTATGTTGGAATAATCATACATGTTCGGCGACACCCGACTTTGTAATTTCTCCACGTCTAGTGCGTGTTTGTTGCTCCTTTAATCTAATGTTTTTGTTTCTCCAATATACAGATTTGGCGTCTCTAATACGAACATTGGAAAAAATACTCCTCTTAGGTTTTTTTTTTATAAGATAGGATAAGATAAACAGAAAACGAGCGGCATTTGAGCTTTTGATGATACTTGATGATGTTTAAAGAAATGTAATAAGAGTGCATGGTGTCAGTAGTCGGAATTTTTAGACGTTTGGCCGCCTATTTACTGTTTATCTCATTCTTATGCTAAACCCTGAAGACTGTGTGGTGCTGATATTTTGTTGTATGTTCGTATTAGAAACGCCAACCCTGTATGACTCCTTGCACTCCTTGACCACATTTTTAGGATTTTTTTTTTGTCAGAATGCTCCTTAGTATTTTCTGATTTGAATGCTAACTTTATGTTGTGCCTTTTGGTAATCGTTTCGGATAGCCCTTTCATATATGGTATCGTCAAGAAAGAGTGTGATGGTGTTTCCTATTTTGTTTTCATATAGTTTCTTATCGTATTTTCTATCAGCTCATGAGTATAACTACCTTTCGTAGATGTTAGAATTCTTATTTCAATTGTTTTCAACATTCATTTTGTTGCTGCTGTTTCTGCCCTTGTTTTAGCACTGTATATGAGTTGTGCTCATAAATTTGTTGTTTCAAATGACAAAGGAACTCTTCTGTCATGTACATCTCGATATTTGCTCAACTGTCAGTTTACGTCTAATGGATTCTTCTGAGATGACTATTGACTGACTTTGCTTTTAGCATAAAAAATACAAATACGAGGGCTGTTTAATAAATACGTGACTTTGTAATGAAAGAATTTCCTTTTTCAACAAAATTCGCTTTATTTTTCAACATACACTCCTTCTAGTTCAACACACTTTGCCTAACGGCTGTCCAACTTCTTTAACCCATCCAAAAAATATGATTTCTCAAACTCTGCAAAATAGGCGTTTGTTTCAGCTATATCATCATTCGTTGCGAACTTTTTTCCGACCAGCGATTTTTTCATGTTTGGAAACAAGAAGAAATTGTGAAGGGTCAAATCTGGAGAATAGGGTGGATGAGGAAGTAGTTCGTAACGCAATTCGATTATTATTTTGGTCTTGGTGAAAGAAAATTCGTTTCTTTACTAAATGGGGCCGTTTTTCTTTTAATTCAGTCTGAAAACGATTCAATAAAAAGACGTAATACTTTATTCGACGGTTGTCCAACACAATATCGTGGATTTTATTATTTTATTCCATCAGTTGTCACTTCATTCGGACGTTCCGAGCATTCTGGATCATTTGTACTTTTAAGACAACAACGAAATTCGGTAAACCACTTAAAAACCATTCTATAAGATGGAGCACAGCCCCTATAATAGTTTTGCAGCTTTTCTTAAGTTCGCTTAATGGTTTTTCCACGCAAAAAATAATGTTTTATCAGCACACGAAATTCACTTTTTTCCATTTCAAAGAAAAGTCCACAAAATTTTGTGTGTATACTCAAATAACATAATGGGAAATATCAGGAATAAAATTATCTTCAGATTTGAACGCCATCTTTAATAAAAGTCACTGAATTATCAAACAGCCCTCGTATATTAATCTTTTTCTGCATTAGTTTTACAAACAGTGTAAGAGGTGCTATAGGTTATCTTCATTCTCTACCATAAGAGATTTACTAATTTGGTCCATAATTATACTAAATAAGACTGGACTAAGGGCGTATGCAAACGACGTCTTTTTATCGCGCTGATCACGCGTGGCAACTAAGACGTGCGGTAAACGCGATGTAGTCATAGACTGTATACCTTTCCACCCATTCACTAATTGATTTGTAAGCGCTGCAACCGCACGTTTCCCGAACGCGCCGAATCAGTGCGGTAAAAAGCCGTCGTTTGCATACGCCCTAAGGCTGTAGTTTTATCGAACTATTTGGATTTGCCACGAGGAACCATGTTTTGTCTTTATTCTTGTTCAATTTCCAGTATTGTTTTAATTACAGCATTTAGGCTAACCGGGTCACATTCTTTTCTTAAGTTGATAAAACATATTTGTTAACTGTCGTAAGATAAAGATCACATTTACTATCGTCCTGTTGCTTCTTCTTTTAGGAGATCCATGGATCTTTTGTATAACCGACTATTCTTGCCTGAGCTGCGATATAAAGTCGCAGCTTTCGTGCCATGTTTCTGGTCGCCTTTCTTGGCGAGAGTATTCTGATTGTTGTTAATTATTAATTTTTTTTTTCCAGAGTCTACAGAGTATTTTAACTGAAATGTTCACAAATGGTAAACTACCACCAGATGATCATAAAAAATATAAAACAAATCGTATTGCACAATTGATTGCCAAGAAACGTGCACGTTTAGCTAGGATGGCACATGAGAAATCTTCCAGTTCAATTCAAGGGTAAGTGATTTGATTTGATTTATTTATTTATTTTAATTTTTATAAATCAATTTCTATTTACATTATATTTTATATATAGAAATTATTTAAAAGAGAAAAATAAAAAGAAGAAATCTGCACAAAAATCAAAAACAACAAAATTTAAAAAACACAATGGTATCAATAAGAAATCATTAACAACATCATCATCTTCATCATCCTCATCATCAACGTCATCATCATCATCAAATAGAAATAATATAGAGAAAGATATCAAATATAAAATAATAAATGAACGTAACAGTAATAATAACAATAATAATAAAAATAATAATAACAATAATAA
>JAZBGY010002412.1:0-10991 GCA_037414755.1 Lydus trimaculatus
TAAAAAACAAATGAAATACGATGAGGAGGGAAAAAAAAAAACAACAGAAAGTCGCGTCATCAAAGAATCAAATATGCGGCGAGATAATTAACGGTGCATAGATATCTAGAAAGAGATAGATGATGATAATAGAAGAAGAAAAAAACCATCGAATTGTTGTAACGGTTACAACAATTTTTTTGGTTTTAATTTCACTTACCTTACACTCAAATCGACAACAGCTTCATCAACATCCATGTTCTCCATGAGCCAACTTTGTTTTTTTTTTGTTTTTTTATTATTTATTTCTTCGTTTCTTGTGTAGGATATTGCAATAGTTGTCAAGCACCTGCTGCTAAGCCGTCGCGACGACAGGCGTCATCGGAACGACGCCGAATTGTAGTGAGAATTGTCTTAATCCCACACACACACACACAACAAAAAAAATTGTGGGAATATACGGTACGTAATCTTTATAACCTCTTTTTTTTAATGTGTGTATGATTTGTGATTAATCAAACTGACAACAAAACACGATAATCAACCATTTAGTTTTTAATATTAAAAACAAAACACTGTTGTATATTAATTAGGGTTTTGTATGATTTTTGAAAGAAACTTAATTATAGCCGAAAATTGTAATCTAAACCCCGCGTTGACAAATCGATTATCTTCCTGTTGTGTGTATACCCACATACACTCATACATACACGATATACGTAACCAACACATACACACACATCTACTATTACTACTACACACACATATTCCTTTTCACCAATAAACAAAACCGGACATTTATCCCGGCATATTCCCAATTTGGCACATCCCCGTTATAATACACAATCAAACAAAACCAACCGAAAGATGATTTTATTGTTATTTTATTCAAATTGTGTATAATTCTTATCAATAATACGATATTTGTAAATTTAATTGATAAAAAAAATATGAAAGATTTTCAACCGGGCGCCACACTTCACTCCAGGCCAAAATTAACAGACGACTGATTCAATTCAATATGGCGTGGCCTTGTGTGTTGTGTCTACATTTATGCCACGATTACAGCGACACCAATCACATGATTGTTTCACTTATTCTAACACAAACAATATAAATATAACATCTATCGTAACTTATAACATACAATTTTTATTCATTGTATATATAATACAATCAAATACAAACGTTCATATAACTATCTTTATCTATTACATTGCATTTCAAATCTAGTGAATTAGGTAGATTTGTTGTATTTTCAAATTGATCCTCTCTTCTATACTTGAGAAACCGATTGCCCTAAATCTGTCAATGTACCAATAGTGTTATCTTTATTCAACTTATACAAATAGATTGGTATGTAGAAATGAACGTGTGTCTAATCTTTCTAATTTTCACTCGTTCATAAACATATCATTTCATATTAAAAAAAAAAAAACAAAATGGGGGGAAGAAGGTCGAAGTATCGAAATTTCGTCGTTTTTATTCTAATTATTGCTTAATTTGAAAACAAAAATAAATAAATTAAAAACCATAAATTCAAAATTAACGATAATGTGGTAGCGTTGTTGTTGCGGATATCAGCGAGAAAAAGTGGTCTCTCTGAGTGATCCCCCGGAACCACCCACTCGCCACCATTGTTGTTTTGAAAAATTAATTAATTAAAAACATTATTTTTTTTTATTTAATTTTTTTTGTTTTTTTTTTTGTAAATAGATGAACTTTTGAAATGCTAATTTAAGCAAAATCTATAAATACATGTACAAGTTATTTGTTTAAATAGAATGTTAAATATTTACTCAAAATAAAAACAAGTTGAACATGCTAATTTAATGGAAAATCAATAATAGTCTGTTGTTGTAAATAAGGGTTGTCGTTCAAAATAACAGCTTTTATAATCCCATCAAAAAGCTTAAAATTCAACCCTTCTTTCTCAATTTTTAATAAAAAAAATTTCCTACCATCAATTATCAAAATTGTTATGAAATTTCGGATTTTTATCTTGCAACCCTTTACCTGAGGGTTACTATCATTAAAATAATAATAATAATAATAGTGGCAATACTTCCACTATAAACATCTATAGTAAAAGCGCCATCTATCCGCGGTTAAGCCAACCAATTCTAACCGCACTTTCCAAATAGATTTTAATTTAAAATTTTATTAAAGCTATTGATTTAATTTTATCAATCGATACGGATCGAAATAGAATGAATTCTAAACACCCCAATACACTATCGTAGGTTTTTCATTTTATTCAATATACAGAATTATTAAGCTATCAACAATAATTGAGGTTATGTACGAAAATTTTGTTTATTTACAGATTAAATCAACAATTATTGTAGCCAATGCCTTTACAACAATGTTATGTGGTTGTACGAAAATTAACATTAAATGAGATTGCTCGTATTACAATCAATCCATTAAAAATTAGTTGTAGAATTGGTAATTCCGGAAATTGAAATCCTAAAAGAGGATGGATTGATACGACCTGGCAATATGATAGGAGCTTTACCAGAAGTAGAAACAACAACAGACAAAACTTTGGAAAATTTCTTCAATTATCTACATGGGGTTGTAAGGAAATTACCACCATATTTATTACAAGCACAAGTACGAATGAAGCTATTCCAAATTGTGTCGGAAGCTGAAATACAAATTCATCAACTTGATAAATAAATGATGCATTATTGTTATTATTGTTGATAATATTACAAACTCGACCTGTTATCTATTAGAAAGGCTAAGGTTAAGGTTCCAAGCGGGTCGCAGTAATAAGGCATACCCCTATTCAGTTGTAAACGTTTTTAAGAGGGTTCCTGGTCCTCCGACTTTTCAGCATTGGGCAATTTAAGAGGATGCAGTGCTTCTGCATGCGTGAGATGAGGACACGCTAAAAGAGGCCTTAAAGTAACATAAAATCAAGTAAGTGTGTGAATTTTTAGCGTCCGTACTATATCAGAGCTACACAACTGAGGTGTCTTCTTTTTGGGAAAAGTAGAAATCTTTTGTAGATTTTCGATGGCTCCTGCCCTGCAAAGAGTGCGGGACTCTCTTGTTACGAGCATACTCACTACAAGCTTATCTTATCTTTTTTAACCTACCACAGAATCGCCATTGTAAGGCATTAGATCAGAATAGGTGCGTGGACAAAATAACTGATGGTACACTAACTATTTGTGTAGTGTTATCGACGTTAGATATGAGGCTCTTGATCCATATAGTAGTAGTTTTGCCATTATCGATATTTCTCGGCTTGCCATTTTCCTTGCTTTTTCGCTATCAAATTGGTCCAGAATATTGCTGCTCCACAAGTGATGTGTACAGATAAGCATTTGCAAACAGCAACTGTGTTGGCACATATGGAACGTACTGTACACAGTTCAAATCAGGCGGAACTGTGTTAGAGAGAGTGGAGTTTGGGAAAACTGAAAATGTGCAATCGATCGCCAAAGAAAGCACGAAAAACATGCTTTAACGCTGTTCCATTTCTACCCTTCACTTTAACTACACATGCTTGCCTTTACTATTATCAGTTTTGCTCAACATATTGGCTGCTACTATAAGAGTAAACTAGGTATTTTCCTTTGGTGACGATATAGAATAGGGGATGCCCCTGACAGCCAGCGAATTAACATCCCGAAGACGGCAATATAAGCACACCGGTGAGGCTAGTTATTTGGTCGCACATATGCCACAAAGGTTTCTCCTATGTATTCTAACAATAAGTCTGTAAAACTTATAGATAGATAGGCCGATGGCCACTACTTTGTGACGTCCTGCTCGTATACCAGGATCGCCACTGTGTAATCACGATGCGAATCTTTGAGAACCTAATACGCAAGAGGATCTTTGGTCTGTTCTGCAGCGGATGTTAATCATTTGGTGCTCCTAGACGACCTGGTAAAGTGCCAGAAATCTATCGATTTCAGTAGACAGATATGTCTAATTACTGTGTCAGCTATCTGTAGGAACATAAGAGATTTCTGCCACTTTGCCAGATCGTCTAATACAAGCCTGGCCAACACGCGACTCGCCACAATAAACAAATAATTTTTATGCAGCATTGTTAGGTATTCGTATTTTTTTAAAACCATGGGAATGTGAGTAGAGTGACATGCAGCCTGTGTAAAAGTAAGCCACGGCTAAAGTGGCCCTTAAGGCCGTTTAGGTTTAGCAAGGATAAGTTGTCATCTAGAAGCCATCATAGAAAAGAACAACAAGGAATAAGAGTTTTAACGTTTAGTATTTATTAATCAACTGTTTTGAGTTACATTGTCGTGCTTATACATTCAAAAAACAATATAATTTTTTGTTGTTTAATTATTATAGAGAATTGAAGAACATTTTTTAAATATACTTTAAAAAACATTGAAGGAGCAGGATATATATATTGTGAAGAAAATTTTCCTTATTCTTTTTTCGGAAAACCTTTACATTGTAAAAACATAACTACATTTATCATTCTTCTACGATTATACCACTAATCTAAACAAAAAGATTATAATTTTTATTTAAATTTGAGTTAACAATTATATAATAATAATTTTTTTTTTGTTTAAATAAAAGAAATTTCCCCAATACTTTTTATATTTTTTTTTTGTTAAATATATGATTTGTTAAAGACTACAGCACTGTTTTTTCTATAATAATAATAATAATGGAACAGTGCTAATTTTTTGGAACAAAAATTATGAAAAAAGTACATATATAAAAATACAATATAATGAACATAATATAGATATTTTTTTTATATAAAAAATAGTCGTTAACAACACAATTTGATTTTAAGATAAAAGAAGGAAAAAATTAAGTTCTAATTAAAACAAATTCATCGAAAATTAGTCACAAATTAGTGTTGTCTTATCTCGTTTCTTTTACATTTTGTCTCTTATTGTCTCCTTTTGTTTTTCTTTTTTTTTTTTGATATAATTTGACAACACTTTTTCAATAATTAATATTATTGTTTATTATTAATATTATTATTTAATAATTTAATATATGTCCAGCATTTTTGCATTGTTTCTATACATTAAAAAAAAAAAATTAGCTGGATATTATTAAGATAGATCTACATTGTAACATTTGAGCGTTGTTTAACATATGTACGCTGTTAACAATGTGTCCGTTTTTTCTTTTTTTATTAAACATCACAGATAGTTAATTTGATAAGATGGCAACTTTACCTTATCGGTCAGACAATACTCTCTCACTCTCTCTCACTCTATACAAGAATCTCTAAATCTCAAATAAAACTACCTACTGTTGATCACTATTGTAAGCTGTTTTATAAGAGCGTTTTAGAGATACGAATTCTAATCATTCATACACACGTAATATTTGTTTGTTTTTCTTTTGCTTACATTAATTATTATTTTTGTGTTTTATAATAGTATTCAACGCTTTGGACTAGGGTTACAATACAGTTACAATAGCAGGCTATTTTTGTGTTTGTCTTGCTATTTTTTGTTTTGTTTTTAAATCACTTGATATTCAGGTACTTGATCTTAAATTATTACCTTTGTTTTGTTTGCTTTTTGTTGTAATTATCTATATGTACAAGAAAAAAATATTTATTATTATTATTATTATTATTTATATAAATCGACGTTGACGAGAATTTTTATTTATAAATTCGCACAAATTGTTCTTAAATACCAACTACTATCACATTATCACAGACAAACTGATGTAAATCATCTCGTACGTCGATTCTTACATTAATTTCGTTAATTTTATTTAAACTAATATCTATTAAAGAGAGGAATAATAAGAATTTTTAACATAATACTTCCGTTTTTTTTTTCCTCAAATCAAATCTGTTGTTACAGTGAATTATTATAAGCAAACAAGAAGATTATTAAAAATTCTTACCGTTTATTTTATGTTTTTTTGGAATGGTATTATAGAAATTTTTGGTCGTATGGATGTTTTTTTGTTCTTTTGCGTTTTAAATATATTAGGAACAGCACCCTAAATATTTTTACGGTGTTATATACGTGATAAAATTGCTATTAATTATACAACAATTATCGATAATTTGTGAAACAATAAAAATTATAGATAATTGTAAAATTTTTGGTGTTTTAGTAGTTATTAAAACAAAAAAACAATGAAATTTACAAAAACGCAACTGTAGAAAAAATAATTCAAACACAACATTTGAACAAAATAAATAAATAAACAAAATGCAATATCTATTTTTTAGTTGCACATTCTTATCAATTTCGATTGTTAACTATTCATTTAATTGTTTTGATTCTGAAACAACAGGTACATTGATTATTTTTTGTTTTAGTTATTTTGGCAAAATTTTTGTTGGAAATTTGCTGCGTTAACAATCGTTGTAATTAAAATTTCCGCAACTATTATGAGATTTATTATTATCACAGATGTTTTGTTTTGTTTTTAGTTGTTCTTTCTTATATAATATATATAAAAAAATATTTTATAATTAACAAAAAAAAAATAGACACATACATACATATACATACATTAAAATAATAAATCAGCTGTCATTTATGTTACTTTGCATTATTTATATCAATTTAATGAATCTATAACGAAAATTTTGGCAATAAATGCAAAGTGTAATAATGATCGTTAATTTAAAATTTTTAGTACCACAACTAAAATCATTTATATTATTCGAAAATAACAAAAAAAAAATAAAAAAAAATAATAATTAACAAATACTGTTTGATTTTAAAATTTTGCAAATATTTTACTTTTTTGGTTTAATTTTATTCAATTTTGGTGATATTATTTTGTAGGTTTGTTTGTTTTGTTTTGATTAATTAAATTTAAATAGAAAAAAACAAAAATTGATGAAACATAAAACTGACGCATGTAGTACTTAATGCAAATCAGCTAGAACTATTGGTAACAAATATTCATCAGAATCACCGGCTATCGGATTTAATAACACAGGATGTAGATCGGAGGTGTGTTTCGGTGTCCAACGTTGTTTCAATTTACCCTCCTAATTACAAAAAAAAAAAAATAAGAAATAAATAAAAACTGTTAATAATACACTCAATGACATGGAAATTGCAACACCAAGAAAGGGGAGGGATTTTTTTACCAAAATTATCAGGAACAGCATGGCTAAAATTTTAAAGAAAAACAACAAAATAAAACCATAATTTTCATTAATAATGGGTTGACCCTTCTTATTGGCTGAAAACTCTCCTACCCTTCGTGGCATCGTTTCTATCAGATGGTCGAGTTCCTCTTGAGCTATTGTGTTCCAAGCAACCTGTAATTAGTGCTGTAGAATTTTCATTGTCTGCGGAAACTCAGTCTTCTCCCCATAATGTCCTAAACATGCTTAATAGGAGAAAGATCATGAGATCCTTAACGCCTTCTCGGTGTTGCAATTCACTGATTGTGAGTATAATAACAATGAATAATATTTATATAAAATATTACCGAAAGCAATGTAGGACAATCATTATTATTATTAAAATACGATTCAATAACATCATCGGCTGCAAATTCTAATTTTTTCAATTTATCTTCACGTAAACGTGCAATAGCAATTAGATTGTCTTCATTATATTTATAACCATAAAAAATTAATTCTTCTAATTGTTCACATAACCATGACATTAATATTAATGGATCTGGTGTATTATGATATAAACGTGTTGTTAATAACCAACTTTTTTTTGTATTACTCAATGAATCTACCCATATAACACTTTTTAATGTACGACGATAATATGAATACATACATTCCAATACGGATAAATTCAGCTATTCATTTTAAAAAAAATTGAATTTCGTCAATTAATTAATTAATTAATTATAATTATTTACAGTAGATTCTCTCTTAACATTTGCAATTCAAAAAAAATGTAATTTGAGAGAATCTAATGTGATTAGAATGTGTAAAATTCTTACATTTTCACAAAAGAACACCTTTAGATGGGTGAGTGGCATACAAAGTTTAAGTACAGTCTCATGTAATTTACTAATTTCATTATAAGCATGGATCACAGTCAATCTTAATTCACATTCTGGATGTGTTTCATTGAATTTTTGCCAAGCAGAATTTGTTGTACCTGGATGTCCTTTACGTATACCATGTAAATGTACAATTAAACGTTCTAATTCTATTGTTGTATCTAAGCATTTTAAAAATTCATCTGAGATTTCTTCATAATCAACACTTAGAATCTATAATTATATTTAATAATAATTAAAATAATAATTAATGATATAAATTGAATTACTTTAAGTTTGGTAAATGATGTTATTAAATCTGGTGTAAATGATGATGATTCATATGAATTTGGAGTATCTTTAACTGTTGCTAAACCTAAATGTGTAACTTTTTCTGGTTGTTTCTTTGACATTATCATTAAGTACTCATCAAGTGTATATGAGAAATCTTCAACACAACCAATACTGAATTTTACAAGATTACCAACACATCCTTTCAACATTTCTATCACATATGAAATATCGTAATTTCTATAAAAAAAAAAATCGTCATTAAAATCAATTATAAAAATAGAAATGAATAATAAGATTGCTTGTCACGCAAAATGACTACTTTTCCAAATGATTTATGGTAATATGAGTCTGTATTAAATTAATAAAGCTTGTTTTTATACCAATATGTCACTTATGTGTAAAAAAACAATTTGTTTTTGTATTAAAGGAATCGATACAATTCTTAAATACAGGCCATCTCACTTAAAACTGTACGTCCCCTGTAAATTTCTTATTTATGCATTAAACTAGAAATAAATTTCAAGAATCCAGAGTAACTTGTTACTATGAAAGGTCTTTACAAATGATAAATTGCGAAAATTCTTCTGTAGTTTACATGAATAAGGGATTCACCGGGGGACGTCCACCTTTAGGTGGGACACCCTATATAAACACTAAAACGTGGGTGGATCAACTTTAACTTTCTTACATGAAAGCTATAAAAGAATTAATTAATTACAATTGGAATGAAAACCGCAACAAAAAATATTTGGTTCAACTCTTGTTTTTGTCCCATTAAAAACAATGATTTACTACAACAGTATTTGGTTCGATTTCGGTTCAAAGCCCTGGATAAAATGAACTAAAATCCGAGAACTATTAAGCCGAGATCAGACGACTGGTGTACTTGGCCAATATTTGCCACTGGCGTATACTTGTCATGCCGTGTGAGTGGTTTGTGTACAATTATTGGTCACTGGTGGGTACTGGTCCGTTTCCCATCGTTTGTCGGTAAAAATGACACAAGTCAAAGGGATCAATTATTGGCCTACTTGGCAAGTCTATACATGTGGTATGCTCAGACGAGTTGTACATGTACTTGTGCATTGCTTTGCTAAATACTATTCATTCTGTATCGATAACATCCACCGCAGCAGCTGCACACGCAACGACGTTTTCAATATGACCGCTATCCATGCTGGTCAATCCATCCGCCAACATTGTATAAATTCACTGGCGTATTTTTAACAAACATTGTACACCTCGTGTGAGCGACTTTGGTGGTACAATGGGCCATGAGCTGGTACACTTGCCAAGTATACCAATATTGGTGTATTGGCCAAATACACCGGTCGTCTGATCCCGGCTTAAAAGGAACATCTTTTGGCAATTTTGAGGGCTAATCACGATCTACAGAAATCAGGAAAATCAGTGGGGTGGGAATAGAGTACAAAAATAGCCCACTGGAAACACTATCCAGGTATGCGACAGGCAAAGAAGTTTACTGAATATTTACGTAATGATGCTAGAAAGCTTCTCGACCCAAGTCGATCAAACCAGACAGAGAGAGATGTAGACAATGTGGATCGGATAATGAAACCTCCTAAACACGTATTATGCAAATGTAACGCCCTAGCTCGTACAAAACTCATCCATCTAAGCAGCGTAACTGTATCACTTACTTAAGTAGGGATGAGGACGCTCAGAGAGATGGTTAGCTTTGATAAAAAAAATATCTTTCCTGGGATATCAACAGTTGAAAGATTAACAATAATAGATCAGATCTGGTCGCAGTTCAGGAAGTCTAAAAAGAAGCCAAACGAGTCCATATAATTTAAATGCAAACATTTAACAAAAAACCGATAATGTTTGATCTTTTTCTGAAAAATTTGCCCGGTAATGTTTCACTATGATCATACCAAAGATAGAAGAGATTGGGATTTTTAAAGAAAGCTATAACAATAAAGATGAGTGAAATTGTTAGACGACCGACTACTTATTTTCTGTTTATCCCATTCGTAAATCTTAAGAGTAGATAGTGCTGATATTTTCTCAAATGTTCGCATTAGGATAGCCAATACTGTATACATCTTTTTAAAGTGGCTATAACACAGTCAAAGCGGGCTCAAAGTTGTCGATAAAACGATAACCTCGTCTCCCGTTTTAAAGTATGTACAGGGTGTCTTATTTTCGATGGTATTTGAGGTAAACTCCTATAAGTAGTTATCGGACAAAATAACTGATGGCACATTCTCGTGCTAGTTTTTCATGAGTAATCAGATGGTGTTGTCAGATTTTCGCAATGTTCTTTTGTTTTCGAGTTATTCAACTTTTTTTTTTCCACTATTTTGATGATGCTCTGTAGCTTTCAAAAAAATAGGAACAATTTTAATTACTTCTAATACAGTTTTTAATGCAGATTTTTACTGCGTTGTTCATTTTTGAATAGGTTTTACCACTTTTGAGATATAATACAAACTATAGTTAATTTATAGTTCATTAGATTTCCTATTTTGTTCTGATTCCGAAAATATATGGTTTGCTATAGTTATTTTCAACAGCAAAAGTCACTACAGAAAAGGAAATCCTACAGGTAAAAATGATACAGCGTTATTTGAAATGAACGTAGGGTGCTATGAAACAATTGCTATTTCAAGTTGTCAAGTAATCATTGATTTTGCATTTTTTTTTTTTGGATTACGTTTCTTTTTATCTCCGGATCCACAGTAGTCCAGTAAATACAACATTCAACCGTGCATTTTGGGTAGGCAGCAATTTTTTTTTACAGT
>JAZBGY010002413.1:0-10981 GCA_037414755.1 Lydus trimaculatus
GTTTGGGCTGGGCGATGATGAGTCAGTCAGTCAGTCAGGACATACAGTTTTATATATTTAGATTGCGACAAGTAAATGCGCTTTGTGCCGCCACTGTAGAGTTTTTCCGATAGTAAACGAGATTTGTCGAACCTACTTCACAACCTGCGCCAAAAAGATCTTCTAAGACGACTTTAACTATAGTTGTGAATAATTATAAAAATTTTATTAAAATTATAAAAATACAGGTTGGAATTGAAATGTTTGAAAGAGAGAAGTTCATCAAATCTACAACGTTATTACGAATCGAAAAACCATCAAAAGAAACCGATACAATCAGGCGGGTATTTATCTATTTGTCTGTAAATTAAACTAATTAAAAACAATAATTTTTTAAAAGTTTTCAAGATTTACGTCGTGATATTCAAGCTGTAATTGGTAGTCGTGCTAATATAAATATAGCACAAATTGAAAATTATGGTGGTGAAACATTTCTATCAGAAGAATTAGCAATTACAATCCTTCAAGATACAAAAAATGCCTTTCAACGTTGTCAATTAGTTAGTTTTATCATTTTTGTACGAGCCCTAACAACATAAGGTTCGGACGATCACTAATTTCACTATTTAAAACGACATCACATCACCTTTGGATTTTATGACAGCCTGTATTCTGGCTGGCATGGGCTCCAGCAGTGATCTGATGTGAAAGATCCACAAATTTCGGCGAGTTTTTCCTTTAAATCACTTATTGTTCTTTGCGGATTATTCCTTAGATAACTCTTCATCCGCTGCCACAAGGTCTCAATGATATTGAGGTCTGGACTGCTTGAAAGCCATGCCAGAACTCTCATATTGTGTTCTCCGTACCATCTTTTTGTTGTTTTCGCCGTGTGGCATGATGCTCCATCTTGTTGAAAAATGTAGTTTCCATCTGGATAGAGCTCTTCCACACTAGGAATGAGACTGTCGCTCACAATTTGCTGGTATTTAGTTGCGTTAACAGTTCCATCTATTATTTGCATCCTTCCTACACCATCTCCAGACATACAC
Source organism: Lydus trimaculatus (assembly GCA_037414755.1). Lineage (NCBI taxonomy): Eukaryota > Metazoa > Arthropoda > Insecta > Coleoptera > Meloidae > Lydus > Lydus trimaculatus. Next base: position 1,032 of record JAZBGY010002413.1, read on the forward strand.
TCCCAAATCATAACGCCTTTAGCAAATTTCACCGTCCTTTTCAAACAGTCTTATCCCTTATAATTTTTTCCGTGCAGTCACACACAGAGACGTCGAATTTAGATTCGTCACTAAATAGAACTTTCGACCAGTCTTCTACGGTCCAGTGTAATTTAGACTTAGCCCAAATTAGACGGTTTTTTATTTGTTTTTTTTATCAATAGTGGTTTTTCTTTCGCCTATAGTAAAATAATTTCAAATTGAAGTAAACTCAAATAAACAATATGTTGTTATTATTGTTTTATACTTTATAAAAATTAAGTCCTGATTTGTGAATCCATTGCCTGCAACACTCTCGTGAAATTTTAGCACCGATTTCGTTACCTCCCTCAGAGTAGCTTTTCGGTGGCTTTTACAAATTTTCACCAGTTGTCTCCTCATTCTGGGAGTCACTTTTTCAGGTTGGCCGCTACTCTTTCTACGAATTTCGTAGCCACTTGTTTCGCCATAACATTTAATTATAGATCTCCTACAGTGGATTTTGCCAAATTCAAATTATTCCCTATTGTACTCATGCTTTTTCCTTCGTGCTATTGTTTCACTATAATTTCACGAAGTTTCTTTGGAGTAGCTTTGCCACGACCCATTTTTAACACCACAAATTTAGTTTAATCGTGAAACTGATAAATGCAAATCTGTTGTTGTTTCATGCCACCTTTGATTCATTAAAAACCGCAATCATCCACAGTCGTCCGAACATTGAACTGCCAGCGTCATTTGGAGTATGTTTCGTTTCCCTTTGTCAAAAATTATGCTCTTTGAAATAGAATACCTATTTTATGTCAGAAGTATTGTATATTCACCAAATCATAAACAAAAATTAATAAATTCACAAGTTTCAGAACGTATAAGCAACAAAAATTGGTATCGTCCGAACCTTATGTTGTTAGGGCTCGTATTTTGTATTTTTTTTCTAAAATATCAATTCTAGTTATCTAAACCGGAAGATCGAGCTTCTGATGCTGCTGAAATTGTACATCGTTTGATTAATTCGTTATTAATTGAACATGTTGATTATGCATTAGAATTAGGTTTACAAACAATACCAGTTGTTGAAGGTCCAAAAAATCCACCAGTTTTATATTTTTTCAATGTTGTTTATCAGAGTAATAATATAACGCATTTGTTAGAGAAACAATTTACAGATCTTGCTGTACCATTAATTATGTAAATTATTTTATATAAAAGTGTAATTTGTAATTTTTTTTTGAACGTAGGAAATTTTTTACAGAAATACACCAAAATATAGTGAATGTATACAGAAGAAAAAAGATGTTCTAGGTGATATTGAACGGAAGATCAATACAGGTTTAGACAGGTATGGTAAAATTTAAACTTTAACAAATCCAGTGTTTTGCGCTTGAAAATGTCCACTCGTCCTAAACGTAGACAATTTTTCTTGAGTTCTATACCAAGACTGATCTACAAGTCTCTTCTTACCTTGTAAGCTTTATGTTCTTTCAGTCTCTTATCGAGAGGATTTCTATATAAGAATGTCTACAGTAGGGCTGGCCAATCTGCGGCCCGATGTGTCAAAGTTTGCGGCCCGCCAGATATCTTTTTAACACGAATAAACAATAGTTCTTATGCAACATTGTTTAGTATTTTTTTTTTAACCATGGGGATGTGGGTAGAGTGACATGCGGCCCCCCGTGTAAAGGTAAAACGCATCCAAAGTGGCCCTTGAAGCTGTTTAAGTTGGTCAGGCCTGATCTACACTGACAGGGTAGCTTGTTTATGCCATCCTTCGTGTCAATGTACTTTTGTCCTTATTAAAATACAAGCCGAAATTCTTGTAATAGAAATATGTGCTAGAGAGTGTTTACGAAGAAAGCGATTTTGGAAGCTCTTAAGGCTTATAGCCTTGAGTCAAAACCATCTGGGAATTTTGTTAATCTCTGAAATAACTGGGCAAGGGTAATAAACTGATCTTTGCAGGGATGTCAGAGCATCAGGCGCTATGACTACACTTATAGGTTTGTAGATATTTTGTGGGCTAGATGAGACCCACAAAAATCAGGAGATTAGTGAGTGGGAATGGAGTACAAATTGGAGGAGGCACTGTCTCACATAAGATTCATCTACCTAGGCAGTGTGATTCTATCACTTGCTGAGATAGGGATGAGATCTCCCAGAGAGATAGTTAGTTTTGTTAAAAATATATCTTTCCTCAGATGTCAATAGATGGAGGGTTAAGAACAATAAGACCCTGTTCAGACACGCCGGATTCCGCGCGGTTGGAACCGCCTGAAAATTGATAGCTGTTCAGACACGGCGGAAACCGCGCGGATTTACAAGCGCCATCCAAGCTACATTTCAGTCAGTCAGTGTGGTGGCATACATTTTTAACATGCGGAAACCGCCTTGCAACTGAACGACCTAATTTGCGGACAAGTGTGAACAACTAGGTATACGGTAATGTAAATAGGATCCGCCTCGGAAATCGCCGTGTCTGAACAGGGTCTTAATCAATTGTGGTCGCACTTCAGAAGAACTACAAGAAGGCCAAACGACCCCATATAATCTAAATCTAAATAACTTCCTGATATTTTCCCAAATACCGTTTTTTTGTCGCTTCTGGTCTCAACTCTTAATAGTCTTGTCAAACACAATTTTTTTTTTGGTTGATTAAATTATGAAAATTTCGTGTAATTTCAGATGTGTGAATGCTGTAGCAACATGGGTGAAGCTCTATTTACAATCCGAACAAAAGAAAACTGATTTCAAACCTGAAACTGATGATTTTGATACAGTAGCATCACCGGTATTCTATAAATAATAATAATAACAATAACAATAATAATAATGATTTTTAGCCTTGTAAAACAGTTTCACAATACATCACTAATATAATAAAAGAAATCAAAACGAATTTAGATGGTAATAATGTAATAACAGTTCTACAAGAATTAGGAATACGTTTACATCGTGTGATTTATGAACATTTATTACAATTTCAATTTAATACAGCTGGTGCTATGGTAGCTATATGTGATTTAAATGAATATAGATTATGTGCAAAACCGTTAGGACCTTTAGTTACTGAATTATTTGAAACATTACATGCTTTATGTAATTTATTATTAGTGAAACCGGAGAATTTACAACAAGTTTGTTCTGAAGATTCTTTGGTATTGTTTATTGCTATTAATATTGTTGAATAATAATAATAATAATTATTTTTTTTTTTAGGTAAATTTAGATCGTTCCGTTCTTTATAATTTTATACAATTGAGGAGCGATTTTAAAGCACAAAAACAGAATTTTCTTAAAGCATAAGTCAACTTTATTTAAAGTAATTATATTTATTATAAAATAGATGTTTATAACATAAAAAATACGTGTTGTTTTAAAGTATAGTTAAAGTTGAAAAATTATATTCTATTTGTTGGATGATTTCTTCAATCAAACTAGAATTTTCATTCAAAATATCTTGCGTTTTTTGATTGTTTACAGTCTTATTAATGGTAGTTGTAATGTCATGTTCTAATTGTATTTCTAATGGGAAATTGATCGTTTGTAAAATATTATCAATCTGTTCTAATAACAAATCATTCTCTTTAAGTATTTCACGTATTTTATCATTTTTATTGTTGTAATTCTCTAATAATACTTTCAATTGTTTATAATTATGTGTGCGATTTCTATTTCTATAACTAGTTTGAATTGTTTGTCCTAATTTCATTAAAAAATCTTCATTTTTCATTATTAATTCAATCGGTTTAAAACCATCACGGAATTTTATAATACTGTTTTTTAATACAATTAGTTCAGAGAGCAAATTTTTCAAAATTTGATACCAATCGTTAAATTTCCCAGTTAATTGACAATATTGTTGATAAACTTCTTGTAATAGTTGTTTAATTTTATTTAAACTATTTTCAATTTTAGTACGTTTTAATTTATACGATTTTCGTCCATTGTAGGATAAATTTGTGTATATCAAAGATTTTAAAAATTTCCATGAACTCTCTAAACATTCAACTCTAGAATTGGTACGTTGCAATGCTCGATTGGTGCATGGATCATTCAATGTCTCAACAAATTTATTCCATTTATTTTCTAAATCATTATCACTAACATTATGTTGATGTAATTGTTTTATTTTATCACAAACATCTTTAAAATTTTCTTGTGTAATATTAGATTTGATAATAAATGATGTATTGGTGGTGTGTTGTTGATAAGCCGAAATAATTGGAATGATTTTTGCAATTATCGTATTCTTCTCGTATAGAAAATGCGATATTTGTTTCAATTCGTTCAATTCGGTTTGAATAAATCGATTGAAATTTATTACAGCCTTTGTAAAATGTTGACAAATCAAACAATATTGTTCTATGCGTCGTTTACAAATATAACCGATACTGCACGCATATTTTGCCTTTTTTGTATCCTGAAATTGGAGGATATCATCGGAAAAATTACTGAATTTTGGTAGATCTTCATTAATTGATGCTATAATTGTATTATTGTTTTTATCGAAAAGATATAAAGGCTCCTCTTTTGTAGTTTCAATTGAACTATTCAAATTAATAATGAACTTTGATTTAAATAGAAATATTTGATTGTTTGGTTGAATTTTAGTTTGTTCGTAAATGTAATTTTGGAAATTTTGATAATTTTCATTTCGATGTAGATAAATTTTAATAAGTCGTGTTTGATTCATATAGAAAACATTGATAATTTTCCGTGATAAGATATCATCAACTGCATTAAAATATTTATCAAAACTCCAGGATTTCGTCGAATCAGCCTCTAATAATCCAACCAATAATGATGTAAGATATACTTTTAAACAGTAACTTAATTGACAACTATTTGGTAAATTTTCAGCAAATTCAACTTGACCATTATAAGTTCTTTGTATACCGGATATAGCTTTATTAGGTTTTTGCGATATGATTTCGAACATTTTTCGACGATCGTTACGTCCATCATAAGCTTGAAATGGTAAATCACCAGTAGCTACATGATATAAAGTTACACCAATTGACCATAGATCAACTTTTGGTCCAAAAACACGATTTTGATTAGGTCTTATTAGGGCAGCTTCATATAGATCAGGATGTAAATATTCCTCAGTACCATATAATGATTGGAATACTTGATTATCGTTTAATTCACGTGCAGAACCAAAATCACCTAATTTATAAATGATTTTACCATCATCACAAACAAATCGCATTATATTACCCGGCTTTAAATCTCTATGTACTAAATTTTCGGCACGTAAATACTTCATACCCTCCGTTATATGATTCAAAACAATTAAAAATTCATTCTCATTTAAACCATATACATTCTCTGGATGTTCAATAATATCATGTAAACTACCACCTGTACACAATTGCATTACAATCACTTTTTCATGTTTTTCGTTTTCTTCAATTGCCAGTAATTTGACAACATTTTCATGATTCACTCTTTCTAATGTCTTAAATTCACGGATTTGTAAACGTAAATATCTGTCAATCACTTCCTGATGGCAACCCTTGAGTTCTTTAAATGTTTTTACAGCCACTGATTCACTTGTAATTCTACTAACACCTTTATAAACACAACCAAATGCACCTTTACCAAGAATATCCTCAGTGTACCACATATAATTCTTTGAATTCTGCCACATCTTGTCACTTTCTATTGCTATCTTTGACTATATGTATTTCATTATTTAATATTTTAAGGAAAATGCAATATTAATTGATAACGATTTGATAATTATCAAGGTTAACATATAGTTTAAATGGTTGCATATTTGCATAATAATTTCAAACTTTATCCTAGTTTCACCATAGCTGATCCATTGTTTTTAACCCTTCATCTATTGATATCCCAGTCACACTGCCTACATGGGTGAGTCTTAGCGGGTCAAGGCGTTGCATAATATGTCTTTGCAAGTTTCATTGTCTAATCCACATAATTCACATCTCTCACTGGCTGATTTGCCAAATTTTTTGAGATGGTATCTTACTGGACAGTGCCCAATTGAGAGTCCCATTACAAGTCTTTAGTTCCCTCCTACTTAGGTACGAGGCGAGTAGTCAATAAACTTTTTTGCCTGCCACATATTTGGACAGTGCCTCCAGTGTAGCATCTTTGCGCTCCATTCCCACCCACAGATTTCCTGCCTTCTGTGGGTTTTGACTAGCCCACAAATGGTTCCGGATCTGTGAGTAGAACCATAGCACCTGTTCTTGCAAGGATATGAGTTTATTAGAAGACTTTGACTCAAGTCTATAGTCCTTAAGGATTTTCAACATTGCTTGGTACCTTTGGGGTTTCGTAAACACTCTCTAGTACTATTGCAAGAGTTTCAGCTTCGCCATTATGATGGGCGATTTTCCTAAGACTAAGGATACTCTATAATTGGGTCTATAGATTTCTATGCCGGTCCCATTGGTATTTTTAGATCTATCCGTATATCAGATGGAGGATTTGCAATCTATGCGATCTATGATCACGTCAAAAAGGACAGTTTAGCGTTTATACTAGTTTTGGTGATTATAACAAAAGTATCACAAATTACTTGGGGGAAGTACCGAAATAAAGACCTCAAAAGTAACTTATAAAATCGTGAATAGCATAAATTTTTCACTCAATAGTGAATTGATCTAAATGCTTCTAACTCAATTAAATTTTCGTGTGTATTGAAGCTGATTGTAGGAACGATCCGATGAACTTGATCCAACGGATACACAGATCTTTTAAACATGTTTAAAGGATCGACGGATCTGGTCAGATCTGCTCTCACGGACTAAATCTTCCAAAAAAACGACGAATTTCTGCGCCACACGACACGGAGAGATCCGTTCTACAATCGAACTTGATCCGGCAGATTTCTCAGTTATCCGTTATAGTGGACACGGTAAAGGATCGCGTCCGGCGGATCAAGTCCTTAGCAGATCGTGAGATCTGATTCATTGGATCAGATCCTTTAAAAAGTCCGCTCGTGTGTGCCTACCTAATATGACACATATGACTGGGGCGTACGGTATATAGTTGCTGTACTTCTAGGAAATTTTTGGTTTTTTGTAGTGGTACAAGTTGCTTTTGACATTTCTGATGCTGCAACAACATAACCTATAATTGTAACGTATTTCGTGAGTTTCGTTTTTGATTTGTGTGTAATGAATGAAAATAAAGTGAAATAAATGGCAAATAGAACGGTAAAAGATGCAAAATCTGTTCATGGAACAAATCCACAATATTTAGTTGAGAAAATTATACGTTCCCGTATATATGATTCAAAATATTGGAAAGAGGAATGTTTTGCATTAACAGCTGAATTATTAGTTGATAAAGCAATGGAATTACGTTTTATTGGTGGTGTTTATGGTGGTAATATCAAACCAACACCATTTCTATGTTTAACATTGAAAATGCTACAAATCCAACCGGAAAAAGATATTGTTGTTGAATTTATTAAAAATGAAGAATTCAAATATGTACGTGCATTAGGTGCATTCTATATGAGATTAACTGGTTCATCATTAGATTGTTATAAATATTTAGAACCATTATATAACGATAATCGTAAATTACGACGACAAAATCGACAAGCCCAATACGAAATTGTTCATATGGACGAATTTATTGATGAATTATTACGTGATGAAAGAGTAAGTTGTTTTGTCGTCTGAGAACTGTATTTTTCGATTTAACAATTTAATATTTTTGATATTTAAAAATAGGTGTGTGATGTAATATTGCCACGTATTCAAAATCGACACGTTTTAGAAGAGAGTAATGAATTAGATGCAAAAGTGTCTGCATTAGAAGATGATTTAGATGAAGAAATTGAATTAGAAGAGGATTTAAAAAATCAATTAGTAGAAAAACCAAAAGAGAAGAAAGAACGTGAACGTAGTAAACGTGAAAGGAGTCGATCAAGAGAACGACATCGTAGTAGAAGTCGGGACCGGCATAAAAAGGATAAAGAACGTGATCGGGAACGTGAACGTGATAAAGAGAAAGAACGTGAACGACGTGAACGGGATAAAGAGAAGAGTCGTGATAAAGAACGTGAACGTAAGGAGAAAGACCGAAAACGGGACAGAGATCGGCACCATTAATTAGTACATAAATTTTGAGTATCATTGGAATTTCATTAGATAATAAATCACTTTTTTTTTGTTTAGGAAATTAATTTAGTTGAGGATGTATTCCATACCAGTATTTACTTTGAACAATTAGTTGAGTAAATATGAACAGAAATTTTGTAATAAATATCAAAAAAAAACAGCAAACAATTTATTATAACAAAAATAGAATTTTAATTTGACAATAATTAATATGTTTTAGACGGATTGTATTTTATAAAATTTGAAAAAAAACTATCTAGAGGACAAATTTTGGTTTTGTTATCACACTTCATATGTACATAGACAATTAACAATAAATATAAAAATAATAAAAACAATAGAAATGTGAGACTAAACTTGCACATCCTATAATAAACAAAATTCTGCATTAAAAATTGAACTATTGAAACACAGAAGTGGTGTAAGTCACTTGTTTAATATAAACCGGGATAAGTCATATTTAAGTTGAATGGGAATTGAAAAATACATACTTTTATAGTTTGTTAAGTGACTTAAGCCATCCAGTAAAATAATAAAAATTAGTTCACAATAGATACAGAAGCAAGTACTTGGTGGAAATGGTTAAATATTACCACCATAAATAGATATTTAAAATTTGTCATGAATTGAATACCAATAGCATAAATTGCAAATAGAATAAATTTGTGTACACCACGTTACCTTAAAACCCTATTACACCAATGTTAAATGAATCAAAATAAATAGCCCCCTGGACTATAGAAACTTGCTCAAGCTACAGTTGACTTGTTTTTTTTTAAAGAAATACCTGACTTACACCACTATCTGTTTTTAAACGGCTCAATTATTATGCAAAATAAGACCTACCTAGTAAATTTCGATTCTTTGTAATCATCATTGGATTTCCTAACTAATTGTCTAAATTCAATTAATTTATTATCTCTGAAATATACAAATTTTTGAATTTATCAAAAACAAGACAGACAGACAATTATTTTTCAAATAATAAAACACTTACTCTTCTGTATGTTTACAATTTTCACTTTGTAATTTGCCAATATAATTTCCAATTAAATTCCAACATTTCATTATACGAAATTCATATTCTAAATTACCACAATATTGAATTGTAGTAATCATTTCTAAATAATCATCTTTTATTTGTTCTAAATTTATTAAAATTATATTTAAATTAATTTGATGATTTGTTGTTTTTAATAAATTTAAACAATTATCGACATTTCGATAAAATCTATCAATTAATTTATTTGAACGTTGTTTTTGTTTATTAAAACGTTCTTGTGTTGTTTGGAAATTTATTTGAAATTTTAATTCTAATCTTTTGAATTGTTCTTCGATATTGTGATCTAATTGGAGATTTTCTAAAAATTCATCATTCGATTGACTTGGAAATACTAGCTGATTTGGAATTTCAATCTGTAACGAAATCGTTTAGGAAACAATTGCAAATAACAATAATTAAAAATATTACTTCAGTTTTATTAATTGCTTCATAATTATTTAATAATTGTTGATATTTATTTATAAAGATTTCAACTAATTCACTAATTAGTTTTGATTTATTTTGTAAATTGTCTAGATTCGAATTGCTGGAAGTCACAATCATCTCCATTTCGTCATTGAAATTCAAATCCCGAATCACTAAAATTATTCTGAAAGTTTAAATATTAAAAAAAAAAATCGAATTGTACCAAATAATACTAAATACCCATCAAGATTTTGTACAGTTTGATTGATAATTTTATCAAAATCTATACGTTGACTTTCTAATTCATTAGATAATTGTTTAATTGTCTCATCTTTCATATTGATTGTATTTAATAATTT
>JAZBGY010002414.1:0-10971 GCA_037414755.1 Lydus trimaculatus
CTTGTTATGTTCAGCAAGCTCCTTCAGTATTTCGAAGCACTGCTTGGCTATCTGTTTTGATGTAGATATAGTTCCTCCACAATATGACCTGTGCACAGGTCATTATGGCTATTACTTCCACTTGGAATATGGAGCAATCGTTTCCCAGGGCAAGAGAAATTGCCTCCTCATGCCTGGGCCCCACTACCGCTATGCCTGTGTTCGCGGTCGTCTTGGAAACGTCTGTGTGCCAAACGCTTCCTCCTCAATCCGTGTTTTCTCCCTTGGCCATAATATATTTATACACAAAATTAACTAATCAAACAACAAATACTATCATCCGAATCAGGTAACTTTCAATTTTTTAGCCATTGTTGTGTCCCAAATTAAAGATTTTAATTAAAATATGGAATAATAAAGTTTTAACGAATTCGTGTATAAAGGTCAAAACAGGGGGTCAATATTGAAAGTTATCGATGGTAACTTTCCAATAACAACACAATAAAAATTATCGAATTGCGTAAGTATAGTAATTACTTCTATAGTGTTGTTTTTTTCAACAACAACAACAAATTTCTTCCGATATAACGCCGGACGGACTCTTTTATGTTTCGAGAGTTTCGATTAGTAACGCTTTAATAAAAACGAAGATCTTGATTGTTACGGTCGCCCATTAAATGTATACTGTCCATCATTAATTTATTATCATTATTATTATTATTTTTACTTTTTAAATTCTATAAAGGATGATTTTTAATTCTTATATTTCATCACACTGTGTTATTGCAAAGGATATTATAAACTGGTAGCAGGAGTGGCTGACAAGCACAAATCGAGAGTGGTGAAGTCCTTGACGCCAACCAATATTATTAAGAACGGTTGAAATTGAGACGGTTATTTATTTATAATATTAAAACAATTTACATATTAATGCGAACACCTGTGTTTGATCGAACATATGTTTTTGTTGAGATTTAAACAACCATTAATGCACATATTGCATATATTAAACTAGAATTCATTTCGTGTTAACAACATAAAACTATTAGCTTTGCTTTATTATTGTTTTTCTTTCTGTCTTAAGGATTTCTCTTTTATGTCAAAATATTTATACAGAAAAATCATACAATGAGACGTCTCTTCAGTAATTTCTCTACTGGATTTTTGCTACATCGTAATCACACGAAACTGTGATTGGTAGACATCAACTATGGTCCACAATACTTGACTATATCGTAGAAGATGTGCCCGATGTCCCTACTCGCCCTATATCAGTCTAAGGCATTTGGGCGCGAAGACACTTAGGGGTTGTCCGTTGAATTTGGAGTAAAAAGAATTGTATAGCAGTTTTTTTAGGAAAAACAATGTTTAGAAGATTTTTTAGGGGGTTTATTTTGTTGAAAGCCCAAAAAAAGTTGATTATTTAATTTAAAAAAGCTTTGTCCGTAATGGCATATTCAAACTTCTCACCATTTATAATTCGAATAATTCAAAAATCCAAATATTTGAATAATTGCGCACGAGTGTCCACAGCGCCTTAATGTCCCCACACCACAAAGTCCTGATTCCATTATATTCTGGCTGTAAAGCTCAGGGAAGACCACAGGGGGGGGAGGTGTACTGTGGTAATCGGAAGGCATGGTCCGGCGGGAGGTGGTGGCGAGTGATGTCGTGTTACCTCCTAGGCGGCAGGAGCGAAATACAAAACGCAAAGGGGTGAAAGACGAATGTGGTACGCCGGCGACTGGAAAAGGAGAGATGGTGCACTCTGGTGGAGAAGGCGAGGAGCAACTTTGCACTCCCCCGCTAATTTTTAGGCAGGCGGTGGTTGGTGGGTTCCCCTGTCAATGGTCTCGCTAGGGTAAGGGGAGATTTTGGAGTGTTGGGGCCCAATTCCGAGAAGCGGGCGGGCGATGAGACCTAGGTTTCGGAGTTGATAACCACAAAGTCCTCACCCCTAAACTGCCGCGGCGCCTATTTGTCCATTTCCGATCGATAATAGATCTTTGAATATTTCTTTAATTTTTAGTTGAAGAATCTCCAAAAATGTTCTTGCTGCTCTTGGCGGATTTGTATCTTACAAGATGAGATCTGAAAGTCAAAAGTCTGTCGTCAGATGTGCTGGAACAATGACAGTACCCTCTCGCCCACTTTTTCCAGTCTTCCGAAATTTAGAACCCTCAAACATGTTTTCTCTTCTGTCTTCGCTTAAGTTCCCTTCGAAACTGTAGGTTTTATCGTACCATTGTTCTTAAAGAGAATAAAGTGTCAGTCTTTTGATTAGAAAAGAAAGTCTCTAGGGTGCACGAAAGCTGCTCCTCGAACACAGTATTTGCTTATAACAGTTCTTAAAGATAAATTTCGAATTTAATTTCTGCAATTGTAAAATGTAAAACCATATATCTCGTTTAAGAGGTCTAATTAAAACTGTTTTTCATATTATGACAAAAATAGTGTTAACCAACTTCAGGAGATGTTCACTTCGAAGAAAAGACGGGATCGTTGATGACATTTGTAAAGACTTTATTGTCTTTCAGCAATTTTTTAGTGTTAATTTAAAAAAAAAACAGTTGCAACTATATTTTTTTTTTATTACCCAGTTTCTTGCATATGGCACTTCTTCGGTAGTTTCTTGAGATAACTGACAATGAGCAGCTTTTATTTTTAAAAGATTTAGAACTTTTTCTTTTGTCCTTTAATGCAGGTAACAGATTTCGTAATCTAGTTTCTCGGGACTCAATTTTAAGAAAAGTTCTGCAATGTGATTTGCATAAACTGTAAGTGCTTTCAACAATTTTGCTGAAAGCTGTATTTCAATTGAATCCCTGACATTTTAATATTGATAGCAATTTTCCAGTTGTATTTTTAAGTAAGTTCTCGATTCAAAGAGAAATTAGGAAGTCTTTTTAGGAATGTAAATCGTTCTTATAAGATTAACTGGAACAGAATATACCACAAATGATAAGTAATCTTTATATAGTTTTTAGAGATTGTGGAGAAAGTTGAACATGTAGATTGGTAGAACAATTAAAATCAAATCTAAAACTTTTTGATTAAGAAAGCTCTAAAAGCCTGAATTTCGTTTGTGGTACTATTTTGAATATTTCTATTTATTTGGCAAAAACTTTCATCATTTGTTCTTCGTCTTCATTTGCTTTTAACTTTTCTATTATGCTTATATTTACAAAATTGTATCACAAAAAGAACTTTCCAGAGATTATTTATATGTTAGGCGCCTTTAATTTAGCTACTTCTTGAGCCTAGGTTGCTTCCTTTGTGAAAAAAATTGGGTATTTATTACTGAAACTCATAAAATCCTGAATGTGGGGAATGTTATCTTTATCGTATACAATCGGAAATGATTATGTCAAAAAATGTCAGGGCATCTTATGCAATTTTAATCTACTGAGAATTTTAATGAGCTCTAATTATAGAAAATTAAACTAAATAGAATGGTGATTTAATATTATTTCTGTTGTCGGCGTTGCTAACTGAAGACGCATAAAAGGTAATAGTTAAACACAAATTATCAATAAAGGACAGAGTAACAGGAGAGTCTGCATTTGTAATGTAGGTGACATGTTCTTATAAATCTCTTGAGATAAATGTGAATATTTTGCATTTGGAAATTTAATTGTAAAACAAGCGTGTGCTCTCTACTTTCTTCAACTAACTGTATAATTCTAATAAATCTTCCACATTAATCTAATTTGTTGTTTTGTTGAATTAGAAACAATTCTTTTTATTCTGAACTGAATAGATCGTGTATATAAAATTATTAGCTTAAAGGCAATTTGAACAAGAACATTGTGGCCTCAATATTCTCCCCGTTCACTATAACCAATACTCGTCTATCACAGTCACCTGTATGTATTACCTGCCATATAACAACAGCCTCACCTCCTGGAGAGCTCGCGGCCACACAACAGCGCCAAGCAGACTGCTATGATTACACCGACCAACACATTTTAAATGTTAAAAGTTAATAATCTATAGGTGTCACGTTTTACTATTGTCTACAAATCTAGCTGATGAGAGTATTAGGTAAAAAAAAATCGAACGTGGGTTGTTCCTTAAAAAAGATTAATCAAATTTTGAAATAATCCTTAAACTGTTAACAAGTGGAAAGTTCTTCATAAGATGAAGAAGAATAAGAAGAAGAAGAAAATCAGTCTTTAGGTCAATGTTGATGCCCTTTAACTGATGAATGCTTTTTACTTAATTGAAAGGTCAAAAAGGCTAAAAGCTATAACGTGGGCGAAATAGGAATAAGATCGTTTTCAAACACAAATTAGAAAAGATAAATTCTTACTAATTTAGAGGTTTTTTTTTTTTCAAAAGCAAATGATAATGAAGTCAATATTCTTGAGAACATATTCGTAAACTTATAAATAACACAAATTTAACGTATTTCTCTTCGCCTACGTTACTACATCAGGATACAACTCAGATTACGTAACTTACTATAAAAAAACCTATAGTCATTATAGGAATCATTCAAGAATAAAATCAATTAATTCTACTTAGGTATTAATAATAGTCAAATGTTCGTTTTAGTTAATTAATAATTAATTAATCTGCCATTGGTTTATAATAAAGAAATTCCGCTTCATTTGTCTTCTTTAGACTTTAACGATACGTTTACTTCTGTAATATCTTTAAAGATATAAATATAAAAAAAATTGTCAAGGATTCTTTAGAGAATATTTTCTAAAATTTTCGACATTTAACCTTGCTGTGTTAAACAATATAAATATTTTCCTACAAGTCTAATAAACCTTTAAAGATGACTGTAAATATGTATTTGTATACATCAAATATTGCCTGAAATTTATGATTTACGAACGTATTTACAAAAGTGTAGGCAGTTAAATAATAAGACACACACACAGGTGGTTTAATTTTCAATAAAATCCCCTCAAGTATACTTATCTTTCACTTTATAAATAAATCTATAGTGTCCATTGTAACCTTATTTGTTGTTGTTGTTGTTATTGTTTGTATAAAAACGCCTTTAACATTTCCGGCACTATTATATAGAACTGTTGCTTATTTATTTTCATTCATTTTATTCATTCATTTCTTTACGATTAATTGTAGTCAATTAACTCATTCGTGCGTTGGTGGAATATGAAAAGAGCAACAAAACATTGTTAGATTCATCTGAGTTATTTTAATTATGATCGTTAAAAAAAGCATGGAACCAGTTCAGTTTAAACGTTATAATTATCGATAGTGAAACAACTTTCCTGTGAGTTTAACTAGAAATATTAACTGTAAGAAATATAACAGGGTTGACTGGTAGAAGAGATCGTTTGTCAACATTGTCTACGCCTAATTATTTCGACTATTTCTATGGAGAAACTGATACTGTTTCGGTTAACCACACATACACGAAGTGAATAAAATCGATTTACAACTCTATTGGCAGTACGCGTGAATAGCACATCAATATTATTTCGTACAGATTTCTAGTTGAATAAATATTAAAGATCGTGACTATAGTGCACGGTTGATACCCACACACACACACATACATCCAATGTTGAATTACGATCGTTGAGAAAATTTGCATTCGTTACTTTTCAATTCAACAACAATAACAACCTTTCAACAGGAAAATTCAATTTGCTTTTACCATAAATACATTTAAATATACCTACATGAATTCAATAAAATTTCGAATTAATTGAAGAGAAAACGACAAGAATTCATGGCAATTTCTATCAAAATTCTCTAGAATGAATGGTGAATTTTATTAAATCGATTACAAAATTGATTCGAATTAAAACTCGGATAAAAGAAGACGCAAAAAAGCCGACAATTAACATAAAAAATGATTTTTATAAATTACAATAACAATCATTTTTAATAAAATTATGGAGAATCAAATGTTGCAATTTTGGTGGATGCGCCGGTCTATCATCGACTAACAAGTTTTCAAATAAAAAAAACAGTAAAGTCGCATCGGTGACTTAAGAGACTGGCTTAAGTAATAAAATTAGCCCACAATAGTTTGATATTAATTTTATCCTAAACAAGTCCCATGATTTTTGTCGAAAAACTACCTGCTTTTTGATCACAAATTTTTGAAATTTACTACTTATCGAGTTCTTTCATATCGAATCTATTGCGAACTACTTTTGTTACTTAAGTCAATCTCTTAAGTCAGCGATGCGACTATAAATTTAACCGCATGACAATTGGAATAAAGCAATTTTTTTGGCAAAAACATGAATTTATGGCTAGATTTGATCAAGAGTGAAGGTAAAATGCAATCGACCGATATATTGCCAACCTAATTTGAAATAATTATTGAATTAACAAAGGAAGGCGCCTTCGTTTCTTTTGTCTTCTGTATGATTTCACAATTTCCAAATGTAAGAAAAAAAAGAGTATTAAACTCAAGAATTCTCAAACTAGTAGACCGTAACTACTCTAATAAACCAACAAGTGCAATAAAAAAAAAACAACAACAACAACAACATTCACTCAACCATACCCAAGAAAGTGTATTAAAATAATCTTTAAACGATTTATAAAGCACTCTATTCTAGCTTGATTTCAATTCAAATAATAACAATATAATGAAAAATTGCCAATATCAATCGATTTTGTTCATTTATTGTCATATAGAGAATAGTTTTAGAAAGTTTGAAATACTTGAACTTGTCTATATTTATTTATTCAACGATCAGTTCAAATAATAATAATAATATTGTTATTATTATTATTATAAATAGGATTGTGCAATATTTTTATTATCTATTAGTTAGATAGAATATTGATTGACCTTTCCTCTATATAAATACCTTTCAATTCTAAACTATTCAATATATTGGCAACAATAGGTAAGATGAGTACAATACCGATGGATCTTTGGCACAATCTTCACGACTGGCACATTTGTTACGGTATGCTGCAATATTATTAAGAAGAATATCCTTAAAATAAATCACTATATCGTGTGAAACGCTATTTTGTTAAGCTTGAGAATAAATTACAATACATTCAATAACAAAAATTGCAATCAAATTGTGGAAATTATTTTGAAAAAATTCATTATGTATAGTCGCACCGGTGACTTAAGAGATTGACTTTAGTAATAAAATTAGGACACAATAGATTCGGTATGAAAGAACTTGATAAGGGTGCAAAAATATTGTTTGCCCATGACAACTCTTTGAAATTTACTATTGGCAATATTGCTACACCCCTATCAAGTTCCTTTATTGTGCCCTAATTTTATTACTAAAGTCAGTCTCTTAAGTCACCGATGCGACTATAGTTTCATTCTAAAAAAAAAATGACAAAATTCGAAAATTCCATTTATTTATAAAGATAGCTAACTTGAAGAACAGTTAGTTGTTACAAGATTTCTGTTTCATATTTCAACAGATTCAATACAAGTCATAATTATATAAAACTGACGATCCATAACCCTTACGGTACTTTCCCGGGAAGTGGAATACATTTTTTTTTTCAAAAATTGTGTTTTTTTTTATTGTAATATTGTGGATGATTAATTTAAAAACTTGTTCATCAATTCATTAAAACACACCTTTATTTAACTAGATTAGATGATAAGCAGGCCCCGCACAATGAAGCACTTTAGTTGATTTCATGCTTCGTTTATTTCGACTTGATTTGAGGATTTTTTTCACAAATTTTAGATTCTTCCATTAATCTCATTTATTCTTTGAAACATTTTATACAGTATGCAGCAATAAACTAGGTACATTGAAGAAAGTAACGATTTCACCCACTCTCATTCTTTCATATAAATTCAGACAAACAGAAACTGGTCAAGCAGAAGTATAAAAACGTGGATTATGGACGCCATCCCTCTCATTGGGTTTTAATACATCACCCCTCTTTGATACAATAAAAATTTTACCTATTTTGTATCAGATGATAAACGCAACTGTGTCAGACAAAGATTGATAGTAGGGATGGGCGAGTTTTTCTTTATAACAGTAGATGGCGTTGATCCTTTTCGCTATGTACCTATTTGGCTGCCGTAAACTGTATATTTTTAGAATTAAAATGTTTATATGCTTGGTATATAAAATAGGATTTAGTAATCAAACTGTCACTTGGGTGTAATAAAACGTATTCATAAAATCACAATAGACGGCCTAATTAGATCTAACGTCTTATAATAACAGTAAAGACACTAATTTAAAAGAAAATGTTGCAATTTTATTTGTTCATAGTAGACAATTATCAACAATTTATTTCTAACAAGAATTAACACAATTCTCTTTTGTTTTACGTACAATTATTCCTTTTTCATTACGTTAATTGTTAACAAGATGATATTATCTTGACACTATTTCGTTTCTATGATGAGAAACTACTACTGTTTTTATTTATTTTAATTTTTTCCTCATCATCATCCATATAAGGAAAAACCAATTTTCCATTTGTCTTTATAAATACAGCATCAAAAAAAAAAACATCAAAAGTCAGTAGTTATATTAATGAAACGATAGGCGAGGTCTTTTAGCTGTTAACAGGTGTGAATGTGGGTAGATTGTAGGTGAATATGAGTAGGTGTCACGAATGGATATTTTTCTTACCATTTTTTCAATAAGAACCACCAAAACGTTAATTTCACCCTTTATATAACAACAACCCTCTATTTTAATTATGTGTGATTAAATTTCGTAAAAGATAATAATAAAATCCACATATAACGATTTAAAACTTGAAATATAAATAAGGTAGAATAAATATGTCGTCTCAACTTTTTTATTTGAAAAATCAACGTTATAAAAGCAGAATCTTTAGCAATATACGATAATAAAATTGAAATTTTGTCGCCCACGTTCCTCCTTCTTGCGTTCTTTCAACTTTATCTCGTATGCATTTTAATTCATATTTACAATGTTGTTTTGTTCATTCATGAACACACTAACATGAACTTGAATCCTGTTCACTTTATACGGATTTTTTTTTAATATTTATTTTCCAATCTTCCACATGTTTAATAACAAATAACATGATCAAACGGTTTTTGAGAAAAATCATTAATAATCCTTGGGGTTTTTTTCGAATTATTCAAACAATATGTTTGCTATCGTCATCATCATCATCATCGTTATCAACAAAGAATACCTATATTTTGTTACGGTCTATAAACATCAAACTTATGTAAAATTAATGTTATTTGACAACAGATGGTTCAATAGTGAACAGTTCTATTATTACTATTATTAGTAGATCGTTCCTACAGACAAATTTTCCAACATTTACTAGATTACAAATGAGGTAATTAGTAAGTTTTGGAAAAGTCCGTCCAACTTTTAATTTATAATTAACCGTTTTATTACTCTTAAAGAAGACTATCGTACAACATAATCTGATCAGTAAATCACTCCATTAGATTCGTTTCTAACCGATACTCTTGGTTATACAGTATACAACAGCAAACTAGGTGCATAAGTGAAAGCATCGGCTTAATCCGCTCTCATTTCTTTCATATATGTTGAGATAAACAGAAACTGGTCAACCAAAAGTGTAAGAATGTCGTTTGTTGATGCCACCGATTCTTAGTTGGGTTTTAATTTATCACCCCTCATCAAGGCCGTCAAGAGCAAGGCTGGGCCGTGGTAAAATTCTTCCTCGCGTCCCCAAAAATGACGTTTCGTTATAATTACAAGGAAGTCGGAGGTCATTTCGGGCCCTGGTAATTTGTACCGGCTGTACCCCCCTCTTGTCGGCTCTGCCCCTCATTCGTATATTGAAAATTTTTGTCCAAAGCATAAGCGTTGAATTTTCCGGCAACTGTATCGGATACAGATCGATAATATGGATGAATGATAGATGGCGCCAACAATACTTCTGTCTGTCCAGTTTCTGTCTATGAGTGTAGGTGGTGTTGTTGCTTTTCCTTATGTATCTACTTTGCTGTCATATACTGTATATTTGGATTTTAATGCTAATGTATCCATTTTTCATAATTTAAGATTTAAAAATAACAGTAATAAGGACTTTCTAAAAATTATGCTAAATCCAAAAGAATAAAGATATCTATCTCTTTTGGTTTATATTTTTAAAACAATAAGGAGACTTGTTTTCTTATTACCTGAGTTTTTGGTCAACTGCTAGTCTCTTTTGACAAGCATAAGGGTATAAATGGAAATAAGGTTGTATCAATGGTTAATCATGAGCAAAATAAAGATTTTGTTTCAACCAGAGCTGCAGTAGGTAATAAATAAAATGATTATGGTTGGTTTAAAACATTCAAAATTGAAGCATCTTTTATTCTTAAAAGATTAGTTAAAGTTACGTCTGATTTCTTAGTAAATTGGAATATGATAACACGGATGACAGTACAAAATCAATCCAATACGTTATTTTGCAGTGCTTGCAAGGCGTCAGAGTGCATTTGCCGCGACAAAATTCCTAGAAGTGTTTTTTTCGACAATTTCTAGTTCAATTGAAAAACACAATCTTTGGAAGAAAAAACAAACATTTTTGGTCTTGGAAGTAAAAATTAACAACAAAATCAATTCAATGCGTTATTTTGCAGCGCTATCAAAGCATCAGAGCATGCTTGAGGCAACAAAATTCCTAGAAGTGTGTTTTTTTTTTAAAGTTTCTAGTTCAAATGAAAAACCCAACCTTTGGAAGAAAAAACAAACATTTTTGGTCTTGGAGGTAAAACACAGTACATACAGACTATTTCATTTAACGCTACAGTTCCGTTATTTGTGAACGAAAATAGAAAAAGTGCTCTTGTCTTTGAAACATAGGTGGAATGGCTTGTAACTCTCAAAGATTATACAATAGTGAATAAGGAAATACTACAGCTAAAAGTTGGGAATGACAATAATTTATTCATTTCCGAAATTTGTCATTTAAACGACAAAAAAATAGCAATATAGCAAACTCATTGTGAAAAAAATAGAGCTTACATTAGTTTTTTGTGTCTCCGTCCAGCAATGTTCACTTTCTACATCTCAAAAGCGGCCGGAAAGTGATACA
>JAZBGY010002415.1:0-10948 GCA_037414755.1 Lydus trimaculatus
GTAAATCCGAACACAAAACGCTCAAACGCAGTCAGTCTGGCACATGACTAATTTGGTGTGGGTTACACAATTTAACAACAGTGCATTCAGATGCTTAGTTGCGCGTTTTGTTTCGTCTTGTCTGTCTGACTAATTTGGTGTGGGTTCAGCGTTAGATGAAAGTAGAGATATCTGTAGGCACATAACTGTCAAGTGAAATCAACAGATCAGAGGTATGTTCCCTGAGTATGTGAGTATCAGGATTTTACGCAACACTTTTTAGTTTCGGAGATAATCGAGAGCGTGATAAACTACAACCATCCTCATGTTGCTACACGCCGTTTATTATGAACACCACCCTAAACTTATTTATAGTTGAGTAACAAGGAAATCTTCTCATTCGATTATCTCCCAAACTAAAGAGTGTTGCGTAAAATCCTGATACCCACATACTCAGGAAGCATACCCCCTACAACATATATGAATATTATCAAAATCGGTTAGTCTCAAATCTGATGGTACCCTTGTAAGAGTAGGTTGTGCCTGGTATTTTTCCTATGTTCGTATAAGCAACGCCTGATCTGTATATATTGCATATTAGTACTTTGAGTGAATGGACACCAAAGTAGAGATCTGTTTCGGCCATAATGAATGGCTATGCCTATAAACCGATATAGCTCAATTAAACGATATTTACGATATTTAAAAAGTGTTTCTCAAATTATTTCTCGTGAATTTTCTAGGGGACCACGCCCCCGACACTACACCATTGACTATGAAATATGTAACTTTATTACAATAACCGGTTGATAAAATGAAGCAGAAAATTAAAAAAACATAATATTTTATATGATATGGTTGTATGACCGCCGACTGATTATGATAACATTATCCGTGCTAATAATATCCGGCTTCTACCATATTTTTATTATATTGTCAATGAAACAACTCTAAAGTCGCTTTTTTGTCTTGAATTGGTATAAAATGACGCTTGTTCCAAGATTTATGCCAAAAATTGTGGGGATGGCAAAAACGAGAACCTCAGGTCCCTTACAACAGCAGAAGGGTTCTTGTAGTAGTAGCACTTGTAGTTAATTGGGTAAAAACCACCACTCCTTTGCGAAATAACGAAATCGTTTATTATGATGACTAATTTGAATTTCCCCTTTCATTATCGTCTCTGTATAGGGGTTGTTTTTTTTTTGTTGAAAAAAGGGAAGAAAAGATGGAATTTTGTGATTTTCTTGTTGTTGTTGTTGGCCTATATTGATTTTTTTAAAACATAATTCTCAATTGACCTTAATTCATATTATAAACATTTATAAGTTTTCTGTTTTATATTTTATTTTCAATATTTATTTTTTTTTTTTTTTTGATTTTAGACATATTCCGGCCTCTTCTGTGTTGTGGTAAATCCATATAAAAAATTACCAATTTATACAGAAAAAATAATGGAACGTTATAAAGGTATAAAACGACATGAAGTACCACCACATGTATTTGCAATCACTGATACAGCTTATCGTTCAATGCTGCAAGGTAATTTTAATAAAATAATTTTCAAGAATTGCACCGATAATTATTCATTATTATTTTTTATATAGAACGAGAAGATCAATCGATTCTATGTACTGGTGAATCTGGTGCTGGTAAAACTGAAAATACAAAAAAAGTTATACAATATTTAGCATATGTGGCTGCATCAAAATCACCAAAAGGATCAGGAGCGGTACGGTTTCTAATTTAATTAATTAATTCATTAATTAATAATAAAATAAGACGCATGTATTTATTATTATTGTAATTATTATTATTATTATTATTATTATTGGGGGTATATGTTCTTTGTACTATTTTTTTTATTTATTTTCTTTTTCTTTTGCATGTTGTTATTTCCAAATTCTTTTCTGGTTGGTGCACCAAATATGCAGAAAGACCTTATTGTAAGTAGAGAATGATTATCACAACAAAAATATATATTTGTAAATACTTGTTTTTTTTTTTGTCAAATCAATTATTAATTTTAACTAATTTATAATTTACATGCTGACCTTATTATTTATTTATTTATAAATAAATAAATATATGGCAGAGTCCTACAAGAGAATTTTCGGTATGTAATATAAGATCGATGTGTGTAGGATTTTGTTGTTGTTATTGTTGTTGTTTTATAATAAAAACAAAACAAATAGTTTCAAAATTTTAAGGTGGATTCAGACGATTGGTGTACTTGGACAATACACCAATATTGGTATACATGATAAGTGTAACGAGTAGGTGTCGCTCACATGACAAGTGTACAAGATGGGTCCATTTTCGATGGTATTTAAAGTAAACTCCTATAAGTAGTGATCGAACAAAATAACAGATGGTGTAGTTAGAGTTGCACATATCTACAAATATCAGCGACGGCCTTAGTAGCCCTTTATCAGGATGGAGTGAAATTTTCTTTCGGCGTCCTTTGATCGAGATGAGGCCTTTGTTTTTACACCATTCGATATTGGCATTCCTTGCTATTGACCAATCTACTTGCTCTAATTCAGAGCCGGTCCTTAGGAGACCCTATAACTTGTGCCATTTTTTACCGACATATGATGGGGATGGATCATGAACTCCGAATCCCTATGCTGAACAACGGTGGAGTTTCGTACATACCAAGTTTTAAGGACAGAGAATAGCACCGGGGCAAGTTGTCTCTTTCTAACACATATTATATAGTAGTACAATCTACCGAATTTTACCGATTGGTTGTCTATGGCAACACGTAACTGACGATCATTTAGAAAGAATAAGACTGCCCTGGTACAAACTATCTGTCTCTAAAAGTGGTAGGCTACACTCGCCTCTGCCGCCATTCGGAGTCCATGGGTTGGACACTCACCAGTGATAATTGTACAAGTATTGATATAGGTACACGAGTCGTCTGAGCCTCGCTTTAGGTTGTGTTGTCGATTTTACTAATTAATTTTTTAAAAAAAATTGTGTAATTTGTAATTAATTTCTTTTTTGTTTGTTGTTGTTACAAATAGGGTGGTTTAGAACAACAATTATTACAAGCTAATCCAATATTGGAAGCTTTCGGTAATGCTAAAACAATCAAAAATGATAATTCATCGAGATTTGTAAGTTTTTATTATTATTGTTGGTAATTATGGATTTTAATATAATTTTTGTGTATTTAGGGTAAATTTATTCGAATTAATTTTGATGCTTCTGGTTATATAGCTGGTGCAAATATTGAAACATATTTATTAGAAAAATCACGTGCCATACGTCAAGCAAAATTCGAACGTACCTTCCATATATTCTATCAACTATTAGCTGGTGCTTCTCCAGAACAAAGAAGTATGTTTTTTTTTGTTTGTAATTTTTTTTATCTATTATAGATAATGTGTAATTGTTTTGTTTGTAGAGGAGTTTATATTGGAAGATCCAAAATCATATCCATTTCTACGTGAAGATAATCATATTGTACCAGGTGTTGATGATGCAACTGAATTTCAAGCAACTGTAAAAAGTATGAATATAATGGGTATGACAAATGAAGATTTTATTGCAATATTTCGTTGTATATCAGCTGTTATGTTATTTGGTACAATGCAATTTAAACAAGATCGTAATTCAGATCAAGCAACATTACCAGATAATACAGTTGCACAAAAAATTGCACATTTATTAGGTTTAAGTGTAACAGATATGACAAAAGCATTTTTAAAACCACGTATAAAAGTTGGACGTGATTTTGTAACAAAAAGTCAAACAAAAGAACAAGTTGAATTTGCTGTTGAAGCTGTATCAAAAGCATGTTATGAACGTTTATTTCGTTGGTTAGTAACACGTATTAATCGTTCATTAGGTAGAACGAAACGTCAAGGTGCTAGTTTTATTGGTATATTAGATATAGCTGGTTTTGAAATATTCGAATTAAATTCATTTGAACAATTATGTATTAATTATACAAATGAAAAATTACAACAATTATTCAATCATACAATGTTTATATTAGAACAAGAAGAATATCAACGTGAAGGTATTGAATGGAAATTCATTGATTTCGGTTTAGATTTACAACCAACAATTGATTTAATTGATAAACCAATGGGTATTATGGCATTATTAGATGAAGAATGTTTATTTCCAAAAGCAACAGATAAAACATTTGTTGATAAATTAGTTAGTGCACATTCTGTACATCCGAAATTTAAAAAAAGCGATTTTCGTGGTATTGCCGATTTTTCAATTATACATTATGCTGGTAAAGTTGATTATTGTGCTAATCAATGGTTGATGAAAAATATGGATCCACAAAATGAGAATGTTGTCTCATTATTACAACAATCCCAAGATCCGTTTGTTGTCCATATATGGAAGGATGCGGAAAATATTGGACGTGCTAAAGGCATGTTTCGTACCGTCTCCTATTTATATAAAGAACAATTAGCTAATTTAATGGTAACATTACGTAATACAAATCCGAATTTCGTACGTTGTATTATACCGAATCATGAGAAACGTGCTGGTAAAATTGATGCACCATTAGTATTAGATCAATTACGTTGTAATGGTGTATTGGAAGGTATACGTATATGTCGGCAAGGTTTCCCTAATCGTATACCATTCCAAGAATTCCGTCAACGTTACGAATTATTAACACCAAATGTTATAAATAAAGGTTTTATGGATGGTAAAAAAGCATGTGAAACAATGATAAAAAATTTAGAATTAGATCAAAATCTCTATCGTATAGGACAATCGAAGATATTCTTTCGTGCTGGTGTATTAGCACATTTAGAAGAAGAACGTGATTATAAAATTACAGATTTAATTGTTAATTTTCAAGCATTTTGTCGTGGTTTTCTATCACGTCGTAATTATCAAAAACGTGTACAACAATTAAATGCAATACGTATAATACAACGTAATTGTTCTGCATATTTAAAATTAAGAAATTGGCAATGGTGGCGTTTATATACAAAAGTTAAACCATTATTAGAAGTAACAAAACAAGAAGAGAAATTAATGCAAAAAGAAGATGAATTAAAACAAGTTAAAGATAAATTAGAACATCATATAAAAACAACAAAAGAATATGAAGAAAAATATCAACAAGCACAAGAAGAAAAAATTATATTACAAGAACAATTACAAGCTGAAGTTGAATTATGTGCTGAAGCTGAAGAGATGCGTGCACGTTTAACAGCACGTAAACAAGAATTAGAAGAAATTTTACATGATTTAGAAGCACGTATTGAAGAAGAAGAAGAACGTGCAAATGCATTAAATAACGATAAAAAAAAATTACAATTAACAATACAAGATTTAGAAGAACAATTAGAAGAGGAGGAGGGTGCACGACAAAAATTACAATTAGAAAAAGTACAATGTGATGCTAAAATTAAAAAATTAGAAGAAGATCTTGCATTAAGCGATGATACAAATCAGAAATTATTAAAAGAAAAAAAATTATTAGAAGAACGTAGTAATGATTTAAGTCAAACATTAGCTGAAGAAGAGGAGAAAGCGAAACATTTATCAAAATTAAAAATCAAACATGAAGCTACAATTGCTGAATTAGAAGAACGTTTATTGAAAGATCATCAACAACGTCAAGAATCCGATCGTTCAAAACGTAAAGTTGAAACTGAAGTCAACGATTTAAAAGAACAATTATCCGAGAAAAAAACCCAATTAGAAGAATTACAATTGCAATTAGGTAAACGTGAAGAAGAATTAGCACAAGCTATGGTACGTGTTGATGAAGAAGGTGCATTAAAAGCACAAGCACAGAAAGCATTACGTGAATTAGAAAGTCAATTATCTGAATTACAAGAAGATTTAGAAGCTGAAAAGGTGGCACGTAGTAAAGCTGAAAAATTGAAACGTGATTTAAATGAAGAATTAGAAGCATTAAAAAATGAATTATTAGATTCATTAGATACAACAGCTGCCCAACAAGAATTACGTTCGAAACGTGAACAAGAATTGGCAACATTAAAAAAAACAATTGATGAAGAAACACAAAGTCATGAAATTATATTAGCTGATATGCGTCATAAACATACACAAGAATTGGCAATAATAAATGAACAATTAGAGAATTTGAAAAAATCGAAAATAGCATTAGAAAAAGCTAAACAAACATTAGAAGCTGAAAATGCTGATTTAGCAACTGAATTACGTAATGTTGGTGCTAGTCGACAAGATGGTGAACGACGTCGTAAACAAGCTGAAAATCAATTAGTTGAATTACAAGGTAAATTAACTGATATTGAACGTTCACGTAATGAATTACAAGAGAAAACAATTAAATTACAACAAGAAATTGATAATATTGCACAACAATTAGAACAAGCTGAATTGAAAGCATCTGCTGCAATTAAAAATCAAACAAATCTAGAATCACAATTTAATGAAACACAATTAGCATTAGAAGAGGAGACACGGCAAAAATTAGCATTAAGTTCGAAATTACGTCAATTAGAATCGGATAAAGAGAATTTACAAGAACAAATCGATGAAGATGAAGAGATAAAGAAGAATTTAGAAAAACAATTAACAACATTAAATCAACAATTAATTGAATATAAAAAGAAAGCTGAAGATGAAGCTGAACAATCAACAATATTAGAAGAAAGTAAAAAGAAATTAGCAAAAGATTTGGAAAGTTTACAACAACAAGTTGATGAATTAATTGTTGCAAATGATAAATTAGAACGTAGTAAAAAGAAAATTGCTGCTGAATTAGAAGATACAAATATTGATTTGGAAACACAACGACAAAAAGTGACGGAATTAGAGAAGAAACAAAAAAATTTCGATAAAATCTTAGCTGAAGAGAAACAAGTTAGTGAACAATTAATGTTGGAAAAGGATGGTGCTGAACGTGAAGCACGTGAAAAAGAAACAAAACTACTATCATTAAGTCGTGAATTAGATGATGCAAATGTTAAAGTTGAAGAATTGGAACGTGTCCGTCGTCAATTACAATCTGAATTAGATGAATTAGTTAATAATCAAGGTACAGCTGATAAGAATGTACATGAATTAGAGAAAGCAAAACGTTCATTAGAAAGTCAATTAGCTGAATTAAAAGCACAAAATGAAGAATTAGAAGATGAATTACAATTAACTGAAGATGCAAAATTACGTTTAGAAGTTAATATGCAAGCATTACGTTCACAATTCGAACGTGAATTACAAGCAAAAGAGGAACAATCTGAAGAGAAACGACGTGGTATTGTTAAACAATTACGTGATTTAGAAAGTGAATTAGATGAAGAACGTAAACAACGTACAGCTGCTGTAACAGCACGTAAAAAATTAGAAAGTGATTTAAAAGAATTAGAAGCACAAATTGAGATGCAATGTAAAATGAAAGATGATGCATTAAAACAATTGAAAAAATCACAACAACAATGCAAAGAAGCTATACGTGATGCTGAAGAAGCACGTGCTGGACGTGATGAATTAGCTGCACAATATAAAGAAGCTGAACGTAAAGTGAAAACATTAGAAGCTGAAATGTTACAATTAACAGAGGATTTATCTAGTTCAGAACGTACACGACGTGCTGCCGAAGCGGAACGTGATGAATTATTAGAAGAAATCAATAATGGTAATAATAAGAGTGCATTATTAATTGATGAAAAACGTCGTTTAGAAGCTAGAATTGCAACATTAGAAGAAGAAATTGAAGAAGAACAAAATAATAATGAATTATTACAAGATCGTGCACGTAAAGCACAATTAACAATTGAACAATTACAAACTGAATTATCAACAGAACGTTCAATAATGCAAAAACAAGAATCAAATAAATTATTATTAGAACGACAAAATAAAGAATTAAAAGCAAAATTAACTGAATTAGAAACATCACAACGTACAAAAACAAAAGCAACAATACAAGCATTAGAAAATAAAATTGCAAATTTCGAAGAACAATTAGAAGTTGAAGCAAAAGAACGTTTAGCCCAACAGAAAACTAATCGTAAATTAGATAAAAAATTAAAAGAATTAGTTATGCAATTGGAGGATGAACGTCGACATGCTGATCAATATAAAGAACAAGTTGATAAAGCGAATTCACGTGTTAAAGCATTAAAACGACAATTAGATGAAGCTGAAGAAGAAATTAGTCGTGAAAAATCACAAAAACGTAAAGCACAACGTGA
Source organism: Lydus trimaculatus (assembly GCA_037414755.1). NCBI lineage: Eukaryota > Metazoa > Arthropoda > Insecta > Coleoptera > Meloidae > Lydus > Lydus trimaculatus. The sequence continues at coordinate 8,154 of JAZBGY010002415.1, forward strand.
ATATGAAGATATGTTAGAAAGTCAAGAATCGATGACTAGAGAAATCAATAATTTAAAAAGCAAATTAAGGTAAATCTAAATTAATTAATTAATATTCAATCAAAAAAAAATTAAATTATTTAATTATATTGTTGTTAAATTTTGACGAAATTTCAGCGGAAAATAAATCCGGATAAGCTGATTTTGTGTGGTATGTTGGTGTGTGGCACCCCATAAATCAAAAAAACTACTCCTATTCTAATTTTATTAATAATAAATTATTATTAGCTAATATATTGTTGTAATTAACTGAATAAATTGTTGATTTATTGTTTGTTTCTTTGGGGGTAATAAAGTAATTTGTAATTATTTTGTTTATAGACGTGGAGCTGGTAGTAGTATGGGTTTGTCATCGACACGTCGTGTACGTGGTTCAATTCAATCAAGTGGTAATGGATCAGGTGATGATTCAACAACACAAGATGAAACTGTTGATGGTGAAGATGCTCCTAATTAAATTAGTGTAACGTCTGCCGTCACACCTACACATAATAATCAATAATTTTGTATATAATTATTTTGTATATCAAACAATATTAGTACTTAGCTTTTTTACATGAGAGAGACATAAAAAAATCATATAAAAATCTATTAAGACAATATTATTATTAACAATATGGTATTTATCAGGATTCTTCTTAAATTAATATTATTTCGTTTACTATCTGTATTAATTGATTAAATAATTTTAGTTTATTATTATTATTGTTATTATAATTATTTTTAACAATTCATTGCATTTATTCAAATATTTAAACATTTATTGCTTTATTATTGCTTGCAACTGCCTATAGAGTCTTCCTTTCATTTACAAAAAGAATTATTTAATTTTTGCTGCTTTATTACAACATTTATATGCATACATATTTCAACAAATATATAAGCCACCATTTTTATTAAACAATATGAACACAAAAATGACACATTTTATCTAATATATAAACAATAATTATTATAAAAACCATATAATGATAGAGTAATATATTTTGTAAAAATCAGACGCCAGTTGTTTTGTTTGTTAGTTTGTTTGTTTGGAAGAAAAAAGAATTGATCAACGCATTTTGTATGTATATATTTAATCAGTATATAGAAGCAAAGTATGTACAAGTATTTTCTCGGTTATGGGCTCACTTAATTTGTACTTTAACAATTTCTATGATATAATAAAAAGCAAATAAGAAAAATTGTCTGAATTTGTTCAATTTTCAAAAGAAACCGCCTTTTCTATTTGTTGATTTACAATCGAATAGTGGGCGTTGTAACCGCGAATGGATGTGTCTAAATCATCCACTCAAATATTTTAAACTATTTCTTTCAAAATAATTAAATTTCCTTATTAGAATTTTTTGGAAAAACTGTAATATTGCAACGAATAGTAAAAATAATGCGATTTTAATTCAGAAATTTATTAGATCTGCGGTGCATTTAATTAGATGGGAGTAAATTTGGCAACATTGTGATTGTGTCCTGTTTTTAGTGGTTGAAATATAACCTCACATATACGAAATGGCATCGTCTGGTGATAAATCAAAAGTGAATTTATTTTAAATATTTATCGTTTGTTTTCTATTAATTTTTTAATTTATTTATAGGCGAATGATCAAAAAGAGAAGAAACGTAAAGAATCGATATTGGATTTGTCGAAATATTTAGAGAAAACTATACGTGTGAAATTTGCCGGTGGTCGTGAAGCTAGTGGTATTTTAAAAGGCTATGATCCATTATTAAATCTAGTATTAGATAATACAATTGAATATTTAAGAGATCCAGATGATCCATATAAATTAACAGATGATACAAGACCATTAGGACTTGTTGTTTGTCGTGGTACTAGTGTTGTATTAATCTGTCCTATGGATGGTATGGAATCAATACAAAATCCATTTATTTCACAAGATTGATAATACTTTTATTATTTTTCATTGTATTTATAATTAATTTTTTTTTACATAAAATTAAAATAAGAATAAATTTTATTTTCTAATTATTATAATTATTTCTTTCCTTGTTTAACACATCCGAATAAATAAAGATATAATGATCTAATCATGTGATCGATAATTCTACCATGATTGGTTGTTTGTTTTTAAGCGCCAAACAAAAGGCTAAGGGTGCATTCATAAATAATGTTTTGATTAATTAAAAACGGATTATTGTGTATTTGTATTTATAGTACATTCACCGATTAGATTTAATCTGTGGCACAGTCAAAAATGTGAAAATACTGAACTGACAATTTTTAGAGTGAATGACCAATTATAAGAAGTTACAGGTATAATACATGAATCTAATTTAACAAAATATTACCATAAAATACACAATTTGATATTTACCCAGAAACCATCAATGCTTTGCTTATGACCGAAAATAAGAATAAATATAGATTTGTAGTCGTTTTGTTCAGACAATGCCTTGTTACTGTTATGTTTTGGATTTATTGCCGCCCCAATTTTGTAAATTTTCAAATTATTCTTGTTATGTGCGTTTTTTCACATCCAACCCTCACCACGATTGGAGTTGTAGAATATTTTTCTATAAATCAATTAATCATTAAAAAACAATACGTTCTAAGTAGGTAAATTGCCAATTGCCAATTAAAACGCTAAAGGTGCGTTCATAAATAATGTATGTCGTTTTGATTGATTGTAAACGGATCATTGTATAGTTGTATTTATAGTATGTACCTACAGTTAAAAATGTGAAAATACTCGATTGAGTTACCCATGGATAATATAAAAAAACAAAATCATGCATGA